>JAJPUD010005737.1:0-77315 GCA_023553655.1 Myrmecobius fasciatus
AGTAGAACCAGGAGAACATTATACACAGCAACAAGACTATACGATGATCAATTTTGATGGACATGTTTCTCTTCAACAATGATGTGATTCAAACCAGTTGTTCTGCGATGAAGATAGTCATATACATCCAGAGAGAGGCCTGTGGGAACTGAGAGTGAACCACAACACAGCATTTTAATGCTTTCTATGAATATTTCCATGCATTTTGTTTTCCTTCTTAGGTTGTTTTTTTCTTCTTCTCTTTCTAGATCTGATGTTTCTTGTGCAGTAAGATAACTGTATAGATATGTATACATGTATTGTATTTGTCATATAATTTATCCTATTTAGCATGTATTAGATTACCTGTCATCTAGGGGTAGGGGGGTGAGGGGAAGGAGGGGAAAAGCTTGGGAAAAAAAGTTTTTGCAAAGGTCAATGTTGAAAAATCACTCATATGTTTTATAAATAAAAAAAGCTTTATATAAAAAAATTATAATTTTTGTACATACTTATTTAGATTGTTAATTTTAATCAGTCACTCAACAAGTACTTACTTTACCTCAGCTTGTGGATACACAAAGTGAAAAGGTTCCTGACCTCAACATTCATCATTCACAGACACAAAATAGAAGGGAAAAAAAGGGTGATAGTGAGGAAGTGAAGGTGAGATGGGAAATTGATTGGGACTAGAAGCCTAAAGCATCAAAAGAAGGTTAACATAAATGTTGGTATATGGAAGGAACTCGGTAATCTAAGAGGTAGAAATGAGGAGGTACTTAATAGGACTGAAAGAAAGCCATTTAAAGACACAGAAAAAGAGATAAAATGGCTTTCATTTTATAAGAATAGCAAGAAGATTAGTTTGCAAAACTCTAAGTGTATTATATCTATTAATTCTATTCCCCTCATAGTCTATTATTTATTATAATTAGAATATAGGCATTAACAGAATTCCAAGAAATAAACCAAGTAATGTAATTATTTTCAGCTGCAATAGAGAAATTAAGAATCCAAAAAGATACAAATTATACTAAAATAGAAATGCTGTAAGGTAAAATCTAAAATCCTTTCAATAATCTCATAAATTTAGTATATCCTTTGTTCTCTAATAAATATTGCCAAATTATAAATACTTCCAGATGATCAGGAAGGAAAAATCAATAAGGGAATATGTATTCTACATGTCTTCATGCTGTATAATTTATAATCACAGTAAATTGAATTTAAACATATTTATAACAAATTAAAAACTCAAAAAAAGGGGTGAGAGTATGGCACTTATTAAATTTTTATAATTCAGTATTTAAAGTTTTACATTTTGATGTGAAAACAAACTGAATTTATCTGTGTTAAAACAAAGACAAACTATTAATCAAGTGAAATTTTAAAACTTGCTCTATTTGCTACTGAGCAGCTCATTAATTCCCTGACATTAATGAGGTTTTTTTCATGAGTTGTATTTTATTTTATGGGACAATGTATTTCATAGATTTATTCCTCTGTTAAGATACTAGAATTTCAAACCCTCGTTACATACTTAGTTTAATAACTTTCTTCAAGATAAGATGTAATCTATAATTTTTAGGATTACGTAGGTGAGGATTTACTTTAAATAATTTTGAAATTCATCTATAATAACTATTTTTCCTGTATAATTCAGAAAGTAAAGGAAGAGCAAGAAGGTGATAAAGAAAGCTCACCCAAACGAACCCCAAAATATTACAATAAAAAAAGAAAGGGTAGCATTATTTTCTATCAGTCCTCTGAAATCAAGGTTGATCATTATATTGATTAAAATTCTGAAATCTCAAAATTGATTTTGCAATGTTGTTATTATGGGTTTAATAGTTTTCCTTGTTTTGTCACTCCATTCCATTTATATAAATATTTGTTTTTTTTTTCTGAAATTCTCCATCATTTCTCACCATACAATAGCATTGCATTACATTCCTGTACCATAATTTGTTCAATTATTCCCCACCTCCTTAATTTCCAGTTTTTCACCATCACAAAAGTGGTACTCTAAATGTTTTTGTGTATATGGGTCTTTTTCTCCTTTCTTTGATTTCTTTGAAACATAGGATTAGTAGTCGTATTATTTGGTATATAGGCATTCACAATTAAATAATATTTAGGGCATAGTTACTGATTGCTTTTCAAAAATGTCATACTAATTCACAGGTCTACCACTGATTGATTAATGAGCCCATTTTCCCACAACTTCTACAGCATTTATTATTTCTCTCTCTTTTTTTTTAAGTTTGCCAATTAGAAGGTCATGAGATACAATCTCTGAGTTCCTTCACTTTTTAATTATTAGGCAATGGGAACATTTTTTTCCACAGCTATTTTATTTTTATTTAAAGTTTTGAGTTCCAAATTTTTTTGTTCCTTCTGCTCTTCTCTCTCTCTTCCCTGAGATGGTAAGCAATGAGATATGTTATACATGTACAATTATGTAAAACATTTCCCTATTAGATTGTACAAGAAGACTTGAGAAAAAGAATAAAAAAGTGAAAGAAAGTTTAAAAAAATACCATACTTCAGTTTATTCAGTTGATATCAGTTCTTTCTGTAGAGGCAGATAGTATACTTCAACATTAGTCCTTTGAGATTGTCTGGAATCATTGTACCACTGAGAATAGCTGAGAATAATTCTTCATCAAGTAATATTGCTATTATGTGCAATATTTTACTGGTTCTGTTCAATTTACTATGTATCAGTTCATGTTAATCTTTCCTGGTTTTTCGGAAATCCTCCTGCTTATCATTTCTTATATTACAAAAATTACAATTATATCCATTACAATCATATATAATATCTTATTTAACCATTTCCCAATTGTCATGCATCCCTTTGATTTCCAATTCTTAGCTATCACAATAAAAGCTACTATAAATATGTATGTGTATATATAGTAATGTATATTTACAAATAGGTCCTTTCCCCTTTTTTTAATGTCTTTGGAATATAGACCTAGAAGTGGTATTGCTAAAACAAAGAGTATAGCCCTTTGGGTATAGGTCCAAATTGCTCTCCTGAAAGGATTTGATCAGTTCATAACACCATCAACAATGCATTAATATTCCAGTTTTTCCACATCTCCTCCAACATCCAATATACCCCTCTCTTTTTGGTCATATTAACCATTTTGATAGGGTAAGATGGTATCTCAGAGTTGTTTCATTTTGCATTTCTCTGATCAACAGGGATTTAGAGCATTTTTAAAAACATGATTATAGATAGCTTTGATTTCTTGCCTGTTCATATACTTTTAACCATGTATCAATTGGGGAATGACTTGTATTTTTATAAATTTGACTTAGGACTCTCTATATTTGAAAAATGAGATCTTTACCAGAGATGCTTCTATTTTATTTTACTTTTTATAATATTCTATTCTTCTTTAGCCTTCAATCCTTCCCTTTTCCATAAATCTGACAAATAAACTATCCAATATTCTCTTAATTTGCTTGTGGTATCACCTTTTATGTATCTTCCATATCACCTCCTGTTCTGTTTTTTTAATCATTTAAAATTGTGGAATGGTTCTTACTCATAAATTTGAATTTCTTTTTTATCTTGTATATGAAACCTTTATCAGAGAACCTTGCTGCAAAGATCCACCTTCCCCCCTCCCCCATTAATTATTTTATTTTTCATCTTCACTGAACTGCATTTGTCCAAAAACTTTTAATTTTATGGAGTTTTTATTATCCATTTTATCTTCTATCTTGTTTGGTCATGAACTTTCCCCTTATAAGTAGAATGAAAATGTAACTTCTTCCTTGCTTCACAAAAATTGGAACCTAAATAGTGTGAGCTGATGGTTTAGAACCAATTTATGCCAATCTGTCCAGTTTTCCTGGAAATTTTTGTCAAAGAGTGATTCTTTACCATGATATCTAAAATCTTTTATACTAATAGTATTGTTTTCTTTTGTAATACTGTGTACCTATTATTAATAATTATTTTGTAAGAGTATTACTATAGTTCCTTTGTATATCCTAAGGGATTGGCTCCATGTTTTAGAGCTTCTTTGGCTATTTATCTATGAAAATTATCTTCATAATGATGAAATTAGGGATTAGTCATACTCTCCTTGTACGAGGTCAAAATGATGAGGTTACCCACCAAAAATGGGATATAGAGTGGTATCCCAAAAGTATATTTGAATTATGGGTTGGTGTCATGAGTTATCTCAAAAGAATTTGTAGGCATAGGTCTCCTCCAAAGCAAGCAACAAAGATGTAATTATACTACTGAGAATGGGTTAAATTCTAAGAGAAATTAGCAAGGAAAGAGGTTTTAGCAATTAATAAAGGGGAAAAATAATTCCCTAGTGGAACTCACATTTAACAGAAGAAAGATGCCATGGGGAGTATAATATTGGTGGCCAACCCTAAAAAGGAGTTTACAATTCCAATTGTTCAGTGATAGAGAAAGATGGAGATCAGAAAGAGGACTCTGGGAACTGAGTGTGGATCACAACATAGCATTCTTACTCTCTCTGTTGTTGTTTGCTTGCATTTTGTTTTCTTTCTCAGTTTTCTTTTTTTCCTTTTTGGTCTTTTTCTTGTGCAGCAAGATAACTGTATAAATACACACACACACACACAACCATATATATTGGAATTAACATACTTAACATGTATTAGACTACCTGCCATCTAGGGAAGAGGGTAAGGGAAAGAAGGGGATAATTTGGAATAGAAGGCTTTGCAAGGGTCAATGTTAAAATTACCCATGCATATAATTTATAAAAAAACAAAAAACAAAAAACAAAAAAAAAAACTTTAATTAAAAAAAAAGTTTAGTTATTATAAAGAGTACCCCATTGACTGACAGGATAAATTCATAGAGAAGTTAGCTAGGATCTATTGCTTATTAAGTATGATATATACTTGATATAAAAAAAGTAAAATAACTCAAAAGGTGGTAGGTCAACATATTTGCAACTCTGCACAGTGATAAAATAAGCATGACACTCAAATCACTGTTTCTATGGGCTATTCATGAACATTATTATATTAGCCTTTATACATTAAATTTTCAGAATGTATTATTCTATCTAAATAAATAATGTATATGCAAGCTTTACAAATGAGAGACATCCTATTCATGTGGCAGTATGGTGGATACTGTGCTTAGAAGTTGGATTTTGGGGGTCAAATCCTACCTCTGACACTAGCTAAGGGCAAAAGAAAGTGATAAACTCTGAGTAAGAGCACATATTTTATAGGGGAAATATAAACTCTTAGGTTTTCCAAAACTTGGCTTTTTGATTAGATAGCCTAAACATAGAGTTTCTAAAGACCTTCACCTGGGGTGGGTCTGTAATCAGAAGACTACTTGAACAAAAGTCCTACTTAAGAACAAAAGGCTCATTTAAAACTGAGATGATCCAATCAGTGCTCCTCCCTGCTTATTATAATCCTATAAGTACTTAAGCTTTGCAAAGGCCCACCTGGATACTCAGGACCTCATCATTAGTGACTAGTTTTGCTGATAATATGCAGAAATTCAGATGATTGATATGGATTTATTTTATGACATAGCTTTGAGAAAGTTTAATTTCAATTATTTTTATTTGATTCAAAGTATTTCTAAATAAATCATTTTGTAATCTTCAAAATAAGACTAGCCTGTGCTTACGACATCAATTTACTTTTTCTTGTCTTCTTGTAGTAGCTAGCATTTTAAGCACTATTTCAAAAATAGTATTGTTAATAATTCTCATCTTTGATTTCTCTCAGATCTTTCTGGAAAGTCCTTCAGATTTTCTGTATTACAAATAATTCAGATTCCTGGTTTTAAATAAAAAAAGATCCATTTATTCCTAATTTTTTTTAAGTAATATTAGCAGAATTTGATGTTGTTACATGTCAGAACCTTGTTATATTGATTTTCTTCATGCTGAAGTCTCAGAATTTCTCCAAATCCTGAGAGCCTCCCAAAACACAAGTTAAGTGGATTATTTTTTGTCCATAGGCACATCATAGTAGACTGGTGAGGGGAAATCCTAAATGTTAACTGGGAATTATCATTATCCACCATTATCTCATAAGACTGTTACTTTGTTGAAATTCTTGCTTTCTTAGCTTGGATAAACAACTATAATTGTTCAACTTCTGGCATATAATTCATAAATGCACACAAATTCACACACACATGAATATATATGTGTGTACATATTATATGTATAACACACATGTATACATGATATTTATGTATGTCATTTATGTATGTGTATTTTGTGTCTGTTTTATACACATGTTTGTGGGTTGGTTATTTTTTTTTTGTTTTTTTGAGATTCAATGGGATTTGAGAAAATATCTGATTCTCTATCTTTTTGGAAGCTACTATGTAGAGGAATAGAATTGCTTTTTTTGTTGTTATTTTGTCCTTTCCTTCCTGTCTGACTCACTGATAATCTTTTTGTTACAAAGTTACTGGAGTTTACCATTTTCTTCTCCAGTTTATTTTACAGATGAGGGAACCGAGGCAAACAATATTAAGGGAGGTGACTTATTTCTGACTCCAAGGATAGTGCTCTATTCAATGTACCATCTTATTCCCCCAAGAAACACCTATCTAACCTCACGACACTAGTTGTATAACTCTGAGAAAGCCATTTAAATTTTTTTTTTACCTCAGTTTCCTCATCTGTTAAATTTGGGTAATAAAAATAGCAGCACATTTCTTCTCCCCCTTCCCCAAAATTTTGTGAGAATAAAATTAAATAATATTTGTTAAGTGATTTGCAAAACTTAAAACTCTTTATAAATGCTAGCTATTATGTTGGCCATGTGTCCTTGAAAGTCATCAATATTTTCTTAATTAATTATAATATTTGATTATCTTTCTTTTGTCTTCACCATCCTTAATGTATATGTCCATTAGAAATTGAAGATTATCTGACGAATGTTGGAGGGGATGTGGGAAAACTGGGACACTGATACATTGTTGGTGGAACTGGGAATAGATCCAACCATTCTGGAGAGCAATTTGGAACTATGCTCAAAAAGTTATCAAACTGTGCATACCCTTTGACCCAGCAGTGTTTCTACTGGGCCTAAATCCCAAAGAGATCTTAAAGGAAGAAAAAGGACCCACATGTGCCAAAATGTTTGTGGCAGCCCTTTTTATAGTGGCTAGAGACTGGAAACTGAAAGGATGCCCATCAATTGGAGAATGGCTGAATAAATTATGGCATATGAATGTCATGGAATATTATTGTTCTGTAAGAAACGACCAGCAGGACGATTTCAGAGAGGCCTGGAGAGACTTGCATGAACTGATGCTAAGTGAAATGATCAGAACCAGGAGATCATTGTACACGACAATAGCAATATTATACAATGATCAATTCTGATGGACATGCTTTTCTTCAAAATTAGGTGATTCAAACCAGTTCCTATTGTTCAATGATGAAGAAAGCCATATACATCCAGAGAGAGGCCCGTGGGAACTGAGTGTGGACCACAACACAGCATTTTAATGCTTTCTGTGAATATTTGCTTGCATTTTGTTTTCCTTCTTAGGTTTTTTTTTTTTTTCTCTTTTTAGATCCGATTTTTCTTGTGCAATAAGGTAACTGTATAAACATGTGTGTATATATATATATGTTGGATTTGTCATATAATTTAACATATTCAACATGTGTTAGACTACCTGTCATATAGGGGTGGGGGCGAGGTGGAGGGGAGGGGAAAATTTGGAACAAAAACAATTTTGCAAAGATCAATGTAGAAAAATCACTCATATGTTCTGTAAATAAAAAGCTTTAATTAATTTAAAAAAAGAATTGAAGATTATCTCCTTTTAGATACTTCATTGTCTCTGTAATTTAGCTGACTTAATTCTTATATGGTTTTTATCCTACTTGTATAATTAAATTATTCCTTCTTAGGGCTTTTTTTTTTTTTTCCAGGTTCATCATCCATATCATACCTGTCGGTATTCTCTTGCAATCTATTCAAGGTCCCTTTAATTTTTCTTTCTTTTATTCTCTTCATGACCTCATCAACTCCAGTAGATTAAATAATCATCTTATTTGCTGACATCTTTATATCTTTAATCCTTTATATCTTTATATTTTTAAATCCTCTAATCACTTCCTTGAAGTGATTACCTATGTCACTAGACTCCTGTTAAACTTTTCATATCATTGAGACATTTCAAACTGATTGTAATCACCATCATATTTCCCCCTAAACTTACATTCTCTCTCACCTTTCTCTATTTTGGACAAAGCGTTATCATTTTTTTTTGTTTCTCAGGTTAAGATTCTTGGTGTTATTCTGCACTTATTACTCTCCCTCCTCCCTCAGTTGCCACATCTTGCCAATTTCTACCTCCAAAAGATCTCTCTATTCAGATAGCTACCACCTTTGTGGAGGTCTGTACTGTAATTATTGAAATGACCTCATTTGTCTTCCTACCTCATCTTTCCCCATTTCAGTACATCCTATACATTGCTGTTGAAGTGATTTTCCTTGAGCACAAATGTGGATATCAACTCCTCATTTCCCTACTTATTAAACTACAGTGGCTTCCCATTTCCTCTAAGGCCAAATATAAAGTCTTGTTTTTTAAAAACCTTCAAACTCTTGCCCCATCTTATCCTTCCAGTCTTGTATTTTACTCCCTTTGCTACATTCTGTGATTCAGAAAAAAAAAAATAGCCTTTGAAATTTTTACCCATAAAGGTCTATCTGCTGTGTCTGTGCCTTGGCTATGGTTATTGTCATGATAGAAATTAAGATAAATTAAGGCTATATATATATATATATATATATATATATATATATATATATAACTATGAGCATTTTCTCTTAATTAGCAAGACCAGCATCACTAATGAATAGGTTAATGGATCCTTAGTTAACCAAAGATTCCTTAAGGATGATAGAATCTTTAATAGTGATTAATATAGATGTGCCTTTTTCTGATTGCATAAATAGTTCAATAAGCAGGTGAGATAAGTGTCATCTCATCACCTGTCCATTACACAATGAGATATGATCATTTCTCAAGTAAAGCCATTTTCGTTTTTGTTTGTCCTTCAAGGTATTGCCATGACATGTAAGTGAATTGGAGTTAAATGATCTGGGGCTTTGCAAAGTCATCAGCCTCAATTTCTCCTCTGGAGGGCTTAATCTGGAGGCACATTCAGTAGTATAGATTGATGAATAGAATGTGGATTGTGATGAAGTTAAAAAGATGGAAGTAGACCTCACAAAAATAGAATTGTGACCCAAGTGACTGAGGTTACCCATGTATACTGCAGGGATAAGGGATTTAGACTCACACAGGGAAGGAAAATCTTAAATCTATTCTGGCTTGATTAAGTCTTAACAAATAAAATTAAAAATCAATTTTCAATTTCACCCTGTCCCTCATAGTGGGATTGTACTCCCTACTTTTCCTCATAGAATCCCTTTTCCCTTCCAAGATACATTTAAAGTATAAACTACAGCTACTTGAAGTATTTCCTGGTCCCCACAATTTCCAGACTTCTAAGGCTTTTAAACTACTTCATCATTGTCTAGATTATATTTATCCTTTATATTTATTATTCTGCATATATCAGTTTAGATGCTTGTAGTCTTTCCTGTTAAGTTGTAAATTCCTTTGAGAATAAATCGTTTGTTCCCCTGAAATTTATATTCTCAGTACATATCACATTAATAAATACACATTTGATTGACTTGATAAATAGGAACAAAGAAAATGTCAACAATAGGTATTGTTACAATTTCTTAATATTCATATAGTACTTGGCTTTGTGTCTTTTGAAGAGGTTAAAATTATAAGGCTAAGTCATTATCTTTTCAAATCTAGGGTTGTTATTCCTTTTGTGATTTGCTTCTAAAATTCTGAATTCTATCCCATTGTTTGAGATAAGAATTGCCTTTTCAAATATTAGCACAAGCTCTGATTATTTTAATATTAATACTGCACACTTTTCATTTAAAGTTATAGTTTAATCATTTTCATTCATAGCATATAATTATTATAGAATTATAGTTTAAGTATTTTTATTCCTTGCATTCAATATTTTTCTATAGAATATATATAATTTCATATTACTATAGGAAAATCTTTTTCAAATATTTTTTTCAAATATATTTGACATATTACATCATATACATTTTCAGGATGCACAATATCAAGTATATAATATATATGTACATACCTACACACATATTTATATTCAGATAGAGATAAATATTTCTCCTTCAAAGATAACATGCTTTGTTACGAATAGAAAAAAGTCAGTCTAAATGAAATCATTGCCACCAAAGTGATTTTTCTAAAGTCCAGATTTAATCACCTTTCTCCCCCTGCAAAAAAAAAAAATTAATAATAATCATCAATCAATTTCAGTGGCTCTCTATTATTTCTGGAATAAAATTTAAATTATAATTTGGCTATTAAAGTCCTTGATAGCCTAGACATAGTGTTTACACTTTGTTCTTTATATACCCTGTGATAGTGTCAGTGGCTCATTTCCTATACTTTTCACAAACCCATCTCCAAAGTAAGGGAATTTTTTTTTCTTTTTCCATTGTTCTGAAACAGTCTCTCTACTCCCTTCTACCTCCTACTTTCTCTGACTTCTTCAAATTTAAAATAATATTCTTTGTTATTGAGTTGTCATATCCAACTCTTAGTGACCCCAGTTATGATTTTCTTGGCAAAGATATTGGAATGGTTTTCATTTCTTTCTCAAGCTCATTTTGCAGATAAAGGATACTGAAGCAGATAGCATTAACTTTCTAAGTAACTGTCTAAGGCTGGATTTGAAAACCTAAAGATTTTTCTGACTTCAGACATGACACTTTATTTACTGCATCACCATTTAATATTCTACATTTTGTAAAAACAAAAAACAAAAAAAAACAAAAAACAAACAAACAAAAAAAAACCTTTTCCTTATTCACCCTCTCTCTTGTGAAGACTTCTTTCTTTCTGACATTGCCTCCTATCTCCCCTATATCAATTTTATTTGTACATAGTTATTTGCATTTTTTTTGTCTATTAGAATGGGAGGTCTTTCAAGACAGTGACCTTTTTTGCCTTTTTTTGAATTTTCAGTATTTAGCACAAGATCTCTACTACCACTGAGAATATGCAAATATAGATAATTTTGCCTCATTTTTTAGTTTGGGATATATTTATTTTTTCAACTTTTTTATTGCAGTAGCTAACATTTTTTACTATATCATATACTCATAGATACTGTAGGCATCTTTACTTTTTACCAATTCAATTGTAAAGGCTTTTAGTATCCTCTTTAAGAATGCTGATGGTGGGGGTGAGCCAAGATGGTGGAGTGAAGACAGGGCTCTCTGTGACCTCCTCTGACCTTCTCTCATACCAACAGCAGATTAAGCCTCTAAACTGGTTCTGGACTCAAAGTGCCTCCAAATATTTGGAGTACAATACATTTGCAGCAAAAATTATCTTGGAAGAGGTCCAGAGAAGGTCTGTTTTAGTTGGGCAGGGCGTCTGGTTGTTTGCCTAGCTCCGTTGCAGCTTCAGGACATAGGGCAGGAAACCAGGTGGGACTCAGTGTGGCAGCTTCTAAACACCTGGGGAGTCTATCTGAGGCTCTCAGGACACAATGCCCCGATGTTTTAAAATCAGAAAGTAAAGTAGCCATCAAATGAATTCCCTGATGACTTCCTGAGAGACCCCAAAATTAAATCCCCAAGGAATATCATGGCTAAATTTCAGGACTATGACACCAAGGAAAAGATATTGTTAGCAGCTAGAAAGAAGCAATTCAAATACCAAGGAACTATTATTAGAATCACCCAATATCTGTCAACTTCCACATTAAAGGATCGCAGAACCTGGAATCTAAGATTTCGAAAGGCAAAGGAACTTGGATTACAGCCAAGAATAACTTATCCAGCTAGAATGAGCATTATCTTCCAGGGAAGAAGATGGACATTTAATAATATGGGTGAATTTCACCTATTTCTAATGAAAAGACCAGATTTGAACAAAAAAATTTGACCTCCAAACACAGAACTCAAGAGAAGCATAAAAAGGTAAAAAGGAAAGAAGACTTGAGAACTATATTTCTACTATGGGTATACTTAAAGAATGGGGGTATAATTTGATTTTACTTTGATAATAATGGAAAAGAAATTAGAGGTGGAAGGGCTATCATCCTGGGAAAAGAGGGGAAAGGAGGTAAAATAAAATAAAAAAAAAGAGGTAAAAATAAGGTAAAATCTCATGAAGAGTCAAAGAAAACCTAATATAATTGAGAGAAAGAAGGAAGGGGGATCAGCATTCTGTAAATCTTACGCTCATCATATTGGGCACTAAAAGAGTATATCAAACACATTTGGTTTCACAGAGAAACTTGTCCTTCTTTATAGGGAAATGGGAGGGAAAGGAGGAAAAGAAAGGGAAAGACTAATAGGAGGGGAAATAGAAGAATTAGGGGAAAGGTGTAAAAAAGGGGGAGGGGCTCTAAAGGGGGAAGGACTGTTTGGGACAGGTGGTCATCAAAAGGAAAATACTGGGGAGGGGGGAAGGGAGAAAGGAGAAAGGAAAGAGAAAAACATAACTTGGGTAAATAAGATGGCAAGTAATACAGAATTAGTTATTTTAACTGTGAATGTGAATGAGATGAACTCTCCCATAAAATGGAAGCAGATAGTAGACTGGATTAAAAGCCAGAATTTTACAATATGTTGTTTACAAGAAACACATCTAAAGCACAGTGATACATACAGGGTGAAGGTAAAAGGCTGAAGCAGAATCTTCTATGCTTCAGGTGAACAAAAAAAAGCAGGGGTAGCAATCCTGATCTCAGATCAAGTGAAAGCAAAGATGGATCTAATCAAAAGAGATAAGGAAGGAAACTATATTTTACTAAAGGGTGCCATAGATAATGTAACAGTATCAAGACTAAACATATATGCACCAAGTGGTATAGCATCCAAATTCCTAGAGGAGAAATTGAGAGAGATGCAAGAAGAAATAGACAGCCAAACAATACTAGTGGGGGTCTCGCTCTCTCAAAATTAGATAAATCAAACCACAGAATAAATAAGAAAGAAAATAGGGAGGTAAATAAATGGATAGAAATGTTAGGTATGATAGATCTATGGAGAAAATTGAATGGAGACAGTAGGGAGTTTACTTTTTTCTCTGCTGTTCATGAAACTTAAACAAAAATTGACGATGTGTTAGGGCATAAAAACCTCAAAATCAAATGCAGAAAGGCAGAAATAGTAAATGCATCTTTTTCAGATCATGATGCAATAAAAATCACATGCCATATAAAGCCAGGAGAAAATAGACCAAAAGTTAATTGGAAATTAAATAATCTAACCCTAAAGAATGAATGGGTGAAATAGCAGATCATAGACACAATCAATTTCATCCAAGAGAATGATAATAATAAGACAACATACCAAAATTTGAGGGATACGGCCAAAGTGGTTATAAGGGCCAATTTTATATCTCTAGATGCTTACTTGCATAAAATAGAGAAAGAGAAGATCAATGAATTGGGATTACTATTAAAAAACTAGAAAAAGAACAACTCAAAAACCCTCAATTAAATACCAAATTGGAAATTCTGAAAATAAGAGATCAATAAAATTAAAAATAAGAAAGCTATTGAATTAATAAATAAAACTAAGTTGGTTTTATGAAAAAACCAACAAAATAGATAAGTCTTCAGTTAATTTGATTAGAAAAAGGAAAGAGGAAAATCAAATTGTTAGTCTCAATAATAAGGGAGAACTTTCCTCCAATGAAGAGGAAATTACAGCAATAATTAGGAGCTATTTTGCCCAACTTTATGCCAACACATTTGATAATCTAAATGAAATGGAAGAATATCTATAAAAATATAGACTGCTAGGTTAACAGAAGGGGAAATAAATTATTTAAATAGCCCCATTTTAGAAAAAGAAATAGAACGAGCTATTAATAAACTCCCTAAGAAAAAATCTCCAGGGTCAGGTGGATTTACATGTGACTTCTACCAAACATTCAAAGAACGATTAATTCCAATACTATATAAACTATTTGAAAAGAATAAGGAAAGAAGGTGTATTACCAAATTCCTTTTATGATACAGATATGGTATTGATAGCTAAACCAGGTAGGTAGCACTTTCATCCAGGTCAGATGAAAACAGAGAAAGAAAACTATAGATCAATTTCCCTAATGAATATTGAGGCAAAAATCCACAATAAGATATTGGCAATGAGATTACGAAAAGTCATCCCCAGGATAGTACACTATGGCCAAGTAGGATTTATACCAGGAATGCAGAGTTGGTTCAATATTAGGAAAACTATCAGCATAATCAATTATATTAATAACCAAACTAACAAAAAATCACATGATTATCTCAATAGATGCAGAAAAAGCATTTGATAAAATCCAACACCCATTCTTATTAAAAACACTAGAGAGTATAGAAATAAATGGGCTTTTCTTTAAAATGGTCAGTAGCATCTATTTAAAACCATTAGCAAGCATCATATGTAATGGGGACTAACTAGACCCATTCCCAAAACGATCAGGAGTGAAACAAGGCTTCCCACTGTCACTATTACTATTTAATATTGTATTAGAAATGTGAGCTTTGAAAATAAGAGAAAAAAAGAGATCAAAGGAATTAGAGTAGGTCATGAGGAACCCAAATTATCACTCTTTGCAGATGGCATAATGGTATATTTAGAGAACCCTAGACACTCAACTGAAAAATGGCTAGAAACAATTTACAACTTTAGCAAAGTTGCAACATACAAAATAAATCCACATAAATCAGCAGCATGTTATATATTACCAACAAAGTTCAGCAGCAAGAGATACAAAAAAAATTCCACTCAAAATAACTGTTGATAGTATAAAATATTTGGGAATCTATTTGCCAAGGAACAGTCATGAACTATACTAACTAAACTACAAAACCTTTTCCACACAAAGAAAGTCAGACCTAGTCAATTGGAAAAATATTAAGTGCTCATGGGTAGGCCGAACAAATATAATAAAAATGACAATACTACCCAAACTAATCTACTTATTTAGTGCCATACCAATCAAACTCCCAAGAAATTATTTTACAGATCTAGAAAAAATAGTAGCAAAGCTCATTTGGAAGAACAAAAGGTCAAGAATTTTAAGGGAATTAATGAAAAAAAAAAGCTGATGAAGGTAGCTTGCTGTATCAGATCTAAAACTATATTATAAAACAAGAGTCATAAAAATCATTTCGTATTGTCTAAGAAATAGAGTAGTCAGTGGCATAGGATAGGATCACAGGACAAACTAGGCAATAAAAATAACAATTTAGTGTTTGATAAACCCAAAGACCCCAGCTTTTGGGATAAGTACTCACCATTTGACAAAAACTGCTGGGAAAATTGTGGGAGAAAAGTGTGGGAGAAATTAGGGCTTGACCCACACCTAACACCAAGATAAGATCTAAATGGGTTCATGATTTAAACATAAAAAGTTATAAGCAAATTAGAGGAACATAGGATAGTTTACCTCTCAGACCTGTGGAGAAGGAAGGAATTTGTGTCCAAAGAAGAACTGGAACTCTTAATTGAATACCAGGTAGATAATTTTGATTATATTAAGTTAAAAAGTTTTTGTATAAACAAAACTAATGCAGACAAGATTAGGAGGGAAGCAATAAATTGGGAAACCATCTTTACATTTAAGGGTCCTGATAAAGGCCTTATTTGTAAAATATATAGGAAATTGTCTCATATTTATAAGAATTCAAACCACTCTCCAATTGATAAATGGTCAAAGGATATGAACAGACAATTTTCAGATGATAAAATTAAAACCATTTCTAGTCATATGAAAAGGTGCTTCAAATCTCTGTTGATCAGAGAAATACAAATTAAGACAACTCTGAGATACTGTTATATACCTCTCAGATTGGCTAAAATGACAGGAAAAGATAATTATGAATGTTGGAGGGGATGTGGGAAAACTGGGACACTGATACATTGTTGGTGGAACTGTGAACGGATCCAACCATTCTGGAGAGTAATTTGGAACTATGCTCAAAAAGTTATCAAACTGTGCATACCCTTTGACCCAGCAGTGTTTCTACTGGGCCTATATCCCAAAGAGATCTTAGAGGAAGGAAGGGGTCCCCCATGTTCAAGAATGTTTGTGGCAGCCATTTTTGTAGTGGCTGGAAACTGGAAAGTGAAAGGATGCCCATCAATTGGAGAATGGCTGAATAAATTATGGTATATGAATGTTATGGAATATTATTGTTCTGTGAGAAACGACTAGCAGGACGATTTCAGAGAGGCCTGGAGAGACTTACATGAACTGATGCTGAGCGAAGTGAGCAGAATCAGGACATCATTATACAATAAGATTTTATGATGATCAATTCTGAGGGACATGGCTCTCTTCAACAATGAGATGTTTCAAACCAGTTCTAGTTGTTCAGTGATAAAGAAAGCCATATACACCCAGAGAGAGGCCTGTGGGATCTGAGTCTGAACTACAACATAGCATTTTCACACTCTCTATTTATGTTTGCTTGCATTGCCTTTCCCTTCTCAGCTTTTTTTTTTTTTTCTTGTAGATTCAACTTTTCTTTCACAACAAGATAATTGTATAAATATGTATACACACATTCAATCTGTCAAATATTTTAACGTAATTATCATGCATTAGACTTCCTGTCATCTAGGAGAGGGGGTGGGGGTAGGAGGAAAAAATTTGTAACAAAAAGCTTTTCAAGGGTCAATGTTGAAAAATTACTTATGCATATGTTTTGCAAATAAAAAGCTTTAACAAAAAATAGAATGCTGATGGTTCTTGGTTATAGTTATAAATTGTTTATTACAATCTAAAAAGAAGAGGCTCACTTAAGATATATGATTTTTAGTGTGATTTAGAAACAAGTGTTATAATTTGTCAGGCTTTTTCTGTTGATAGGAAAATTTCTGTTAGTGTCTATTGATAGGAAATAACATAATTTAGTGGATCAAGAGTTATGCTTAGGGTCAAGAACTGAATTCAAGTAATTTCCTTTAATGTATACTGGCTATGTGATCCTGAGCAAGTCACTTATGTTCTGGTTCTGAAGGTATTTTTAGAAAACTATAAGTTGAAAATAAATTAATAGATTGAAACAGTTTCTTATCAGGAGCTCATGTAAACATTGATGAGATCATGAGTCCAGTCAAAACCAAAATATTATGGAAACCACAAAAACAAATTTGCTATTCTAATTTTGTGTTTTTATTAATAATGTAATTTATTTTGTTGGGTTATTTCATAATGTTAAATTTCCCCTTCATTCTTTGTATAAATGCCAATAATTTTGGGATGCATAATTTGGAATGATAATTTTGTGGTGGGCTATGTGTTAATATTTGTTTTCTTGTTAAAATTTATTATTGATGTTACTCTACAATTTTTATTTTATCTTTTCCTGTTATTTTATATATTTCTTACAGTGTTTTAAATGTATTTTTTCAAATAGTTTATATAAGATTTTGTTAATTGATAGAATTTACTTGTAATTTTATTTCAGCCCTGTTTTGTTTTTATTTGGAGTTTATTTATTATTTCTTTTCTATATTCTATTTCTTATTGTTAATATGTTAATTTTTTTGATAAGTAGTCATATATTTCTTTCCATGGTATTACAAAATCACAAGTTTACAGATAGAAAGGACATTGGAAGTCATCTAGTACAATCTCCTACTTTTGTACTTTACTTTTTTCATTAAGAAAGTTGAAGTTAAGTAAATGGATTAAGACTAGTTAGTAACAAGACAGGAATTAAAATTAAAGTCCAGTACTATTTCTACTATACCATGCTACCCTTTATAATTATAATTTTGGTGGAGTGGGGAGGTAAGTATGAAGGAAGTGCATATGTTGTTGTTGAGTCATGTCCAAATCTTTGTGACCCTGTAGACCATAGTATCCTATGGGATTTTCTTGGCAAAGATACTGGAATAGTTTGCCATTTAGTATTACAATGTATTAAGGCAAATAAGTTAAATGACTTTTCTAGAGCCACATACTAATAAATATCTAATACTGGATTTGACTTCTTAACACCAGGACCAGCACTGTAATGACTCCATCGAACTAATATAATGATATATAATAAAGTATAATTGATTCTAATAGTTTTCCTTAATTCTTATTCATATATGTTCTACTTTTTAATTTTATATTTAAAAAAAATTCTCCGTATCTTACTGATCAAAGTAGTAAATAGTATATCTACTTTTTATTAATCTTAAAAATAATCTTGTCTTTCTACTTTTCAGTTATCTGTCAATAATTTTGAAAAAATATTTATCCTTTGATTTCCAGAATTTCATTTTAATGTTTATGGTGAGATTACTGATTTGTAAATTTTCTCAATAGGTGCTTTCTTAATCCATTGATCTCTCTAGTTGATCTAAGTATTCAGAAAGACAAAATTTTCCCAAATGTTATTTTGGTTGCATTTCATAGATATCTTGGTATACTGTTTTATTGTTATAACTTTCTTTAATTTATTGTTTCTAAGATTTATTTTTGACACATCGATTTAGGGATACTCACTACAGCAATTTAAATAAAAATTATTTGACTTCTAGTTTTGAAAAGAGCAGAATTATCTTATCCATTTCATTGCCAATATTTAGTAGAAAAGGCCTTTTCAAATGAATGATTATATCGTAATTCAATGCATTAGAAAAGGAAAAGAAAAAACTCATATACACTATCCAAATCATTTATTAAACTACAGTTTTTAGAGTTGATGAAATCCTAGGAGGGCTGTAGGTGTGAGGAGATACTAAAATTGCTTCTAAGTTCATGTTCATTTTGGAGTGGTAAAGCAACACTGCTCAAAGATGTCTTTTCATGAAAAGTAGGAATAGTGATAACTTTTCATGCTCTTCTTTCTTTCTTTAAAAAACAAAACAAAAAAAAACAGCTTTTAAGTTTCCCAAATATATGCAAAGATAATTTTCAACATTCATCTTTGAAAAACCTTGTATTCTAAATTTTTCTTCCTCCCTTCCCCCTTCTCTAGACAGTAAGCCATCCAATGTAAGTTAAACATGCAATTCTAAACATATTACCATATCCATCATGCTGTGCAAGAAAAATCAGATCAAAAGGGAGAAAAACACAAAAAAGGGGGGAAAAAAGCTAAATCAACAACAAATAAAGTGAAAATACTTTTCTTTGAACCACATTCATTCTTTATACTTGTCTCTCTCAATATGAATGGCTCTTTCCATTACAAGTTTATTGGAATTGACTTGAAGCACCTCATTGTTGAAAAAAGACAAATTCAAGTGATGTGTTTATACAGGAAAGTTGCAGCTTTGACATGTGTTAGCAATATTTATTTTTTAGGGTTCCTAAAATGGTACTTTGCAGGAAAGCAGTATGTTATGTTACCTCCACATCTAGTTCCTTACTTTAGCCATTTTTAAGCATTATAATGTGATAAAGGGGAAAACAGGATAATAGGAGTATTGAGCAGAATCTGAGGCCTACTCTTTCATATCTAGGAGCTTGTTTTTTATGAGTTTGATATATCTTTTCTATTATGTCCTGTGTGAGTAGAATGCCAGGTCTGGAGTTAGGAAGAATAGTCTTTATGAATTTAAATGTACCCTCAGATACTTATTAACTGTCTGATCCTGAGCAAGTCCCCTAACTTCGTTCTCAATTTCCTCAGCTGTAAAATGAACTGGAGAAAGAGATGGAAAAGTACTCCAGTATCTTTGCCAAGAAAACCCCAAATGGGGTTATGAAGAGTGAGACACTACTGAAAAAAAGATTAAACAATAAATATTCTGCCCCATTCAATAGAAAAAGAAATAAATTCTAGAATTTAGCAGCATTATGTGTAATAATTTGCTACAATTGTTAATTCATTTTAAGCCTAGGGCAATTTAATACTCTGAAAGTCAGTGGTTCTCACTTCTGTGGCTTTTGATTTATTTTAGGTGCAGTTAGAGTGTAATAACAATTGAAGCCAGATTCAAGTTGCTGTAAGCATTTGGACAATAAAGCACCAGATGATATTGTAAAATATATAAATGGTGCACTTGGAAGGAGAGTTAATGAAAGTGCAGAACTTTTTCTTGGAAATTCCTTCACTCCTGAGTGGGTATATCTGGCAATATCAGTGTCTTTTATTCAAGAGGGCATCTGACCTTCTTCTATTATCTCCTTTTTTCTGCCACAGCTCTATCCTATCTTCTCCTTTTCATTTTGCTATTTGCTTTTTGGGCTGTAAATTCTATCTCCTTACCCTCCACTTCCAGACCCTTGGAAACTCTACCTAGTTCTGAGAGAGCTCGAATTTTTTTTTTTTTGGGGGGGGAAGCAAATTCCTCAAGACATAACCAAGTCTTTTAGCAATGGCTGTGATTATACAATCCCTGTTCATGCTCATTTATGATAGATTTAATCAAGAAGTATTTGGTACTGCACCTGATAGAGCACTGTGCTTGGAATCAGGAAGACCCATTTTCCTGAGTTTAAGTCTAGTTTCTAACACTTACTGTGTGACCATGGGCATGTCACTTCATTCTGTTTTCTTCAAATTCTCATCTGCAAAATAAGCTGGAGAAGAAAATGGTACTTTATTTGCTAAGAAAACCCCAAGATGAGGTCAAGGAGAGATGGATACAACTGAACGTTTTTATTCAAATTTTCTTTTAAGTGGTTTAGGATAGTCAGAGGAACTCCTTAAAAGGATTATTTTTTTATGAGGCAATAATCAATAGCTAGTCAGTTTCTGACTCAGGAATACCTTGGCTCATGTGCAGGCTCTGTTATATTGGCTGTGTTATATCAGACAAGCCTCAAACCAAAGGCCAAATCTCCCATTTCATACAAGGTCTTTTCCATTCGTCTTGATCTATGTCTTGCCATTGGACCCAGATGGCTTCAGAGGGAAAACTGAGGCAGATGACCTTGCCCAACGCTCCCCCACCTAAGCCCAATTTACCTGCATCTCATGGTATCATCTCCCTGATGTCAAGGTCCTCTTCAGAATCAAGGACAAACAACAAGAAGTTTAAGTGATAGAGGTGTCAATTTGAATTGGTATAGAGGGAGCTTTACAAAGAACTTCCTCTACTGACAAAATGATAGACTTCATTCCTAATTTATTTTATTCAAAGCATTTTTCATATCTTTAAGCTGTTAAATGTTTAAATAAATTAGTGAGAACTCTGATTCTGTTTCTGGTAAAACAATAGTTTCACTCTTGACAGTTTTTGAAAGCTATAAACACATACGATATTTAGCCCTTCAGTTTGTTTCTTACTTTGGATATGATTGTGAGCAGAAGTGAGAATCCTAATTAAAAGAGATAAGTTGTTAGAATTAAAATTTTGTGAGTATATATATATATATATGTGTGTGTGTGTGTGTGTGTGTGTGTGTTTGTGTGTATATATATATATATATATATATATATATACACATATAATTATAAGAATATGCTTCACCAAAGACATTTTTTTTTCTTCCAAAACAAATTAATTTGGAAGTTTTAGTTCTTGTGGAAAACAACTGATTCATTTTCACTGGTCTGTAGTAGTTGATTTTTTTTTTCCTGATCATATCCTCCTTATTTTGTTTTGGTTAGTAGGAATTATTCCTTCAACTCTCCCTTTCAGATTTTTCATATATACTGTAATATTCCCTTTGTTTACCTATTCCTAGCTCCTCTTTCCAATGAATGTTTTTTTGTTTCACTTTTACTACTGTTTTTGAAATATTTCAATAGTGTAATGTAGTTGTATAATAAGCTTTCCCCTTTCCCCTTGATAAGCTTCTTGTACCTGCTGAGTATGTATAAATTCCAGTGTGAAAATCCCTGTCTCAAACCAGAATATTTCTTCATCATATTGTGGGTTTTTCTGTGTCTTCCCATTTATTGAATCTCTTCACTAGATCAAGATTCTTCCATCTTGCTATTTCATCTGATCCTCTCTTCGCTTTAAAAATACTGGAGTTACTGATTTTCTTATCCCTCACTGCAGTGACCCTGCAGAGAGAGGAAGGGAACTAGCAGCCACATACAGTTCTCATTTATCAGCATGGATTAGAGAAGCCAGGAATTTGTATGTTAGTCATTTGAGAGTCCTTTCTCTTTGGTAATAACTGAGATACTGTGGAAGCTGTCAGTCAATCCAGGACCTTTCCCCTAAGTATGGACCTAGAATTATTGATCTAGAATGGAACTTATTTTTTATATTTTCCTCATGGTATTTCCATGCTCTAATTTTCATTTTTCTCATATTTCTTGATATTTTAATTCATTTGGCACAGTTTCTTATTATTCTTGAGATTCAGTTTGGAGTCTTTCAAAACTTAGCTCAAGTTGAATCATGTTAAAGTTCCTAGGAGATTCATCTTACACACACAGACACACACACACCCCAACTTTGAGCCATGTGCTTCACATGAATCCTTAAAGATTGTTCTTATAGGTCTTTTAAATGCCCATTGTCATGTAGATAGGCTTGTTTTGAAGAAGAACTGGAAACAATTTTGGGAGACGGTAGGAACTTTTAGTAGTTCCTGAGATATTTTGAGAAGATTCAAGAAATACTTTCTTTTCTTTACTTTTTTTTTTTCAGTAACTCAGCTTTTAGTACATACTTACTTGTTGAAAAGCATTGTGCATTCAGTGAAGTACAGCTATGAATTATAAATAAAGTGCATTCTGAAAATTCTGCAATTCAGAAGTTAGTACACCAAAAAGACATATATTATGACACTGACAGTCAGGAAATTTCATCTAAGCTATTGCAAACATGCTTTTATTCAGTTTTAGTAAAGGCCTGATATCAGAGAACTGTTTAATGTCTAAATAAAATGTTTTAATGTATATATAACAAAGTTATTCTTGTTACATTATATTGTTCCTATATTAAAATAAGAAAAAAAATAAGCTTTATAGTCAACATTATGCCACTGCCACAAATGATAGAACTTTCTAGTAAGATATCTATTCTGAGTTGGTATCTTTAGAATGGCAAACATCCTAAAATTTGATTTCTGATATTATACAGGATGAATAGTGATGTTTGTCATATGAAATTCCAGGCACTGAGGAAAATGAGTGCTCTTGTATTTTGTATTTTTATTTGTACTTTTCCCATGTATTTGCAACAGCAAAATTGTATTTCATATGCTTTTCATCTTGCGATGTTACTGTTATTGTGTTGCAAAGGAACAAATTTAAAAATCAAGTAATTCATTTTTCAGTGTTTTCTTAACATATCTTTTTGAAAGCATTTCAAGGACTAAGCTTATATAACTCAATTGACTTTTAACGTTAAGCTTTACTGTAATGCAAGAGCCAACAACCATAAATAACACTTTTTTTGGAGGGGGAGGTAAGAATTATTTTGTCACATATAAACTTACCCAAAATAGTCTTGTAATGAAATGACTTTTAAATATTAATTTCTAAAATATTTCAAAACAGTTCTTTTTTTACAGAGAATAATTATATTCATTTGATAATGATAATTTGATAAATATAGTATGCTCTTAATTGTAAATCTAGCCTTTCTCCCTATTCATTAAATGAATGTTTAAGTGCCTACTGTCTGTCTTCGCCAAGGCTTGTCATTCTACTTATACTTTTGATCCAATCTCTTCCAAAAATTTATCCATACAATCATCTCTCTCTCTCTCTCTCTCTCTCTCTCTCTTTCTAGATATAGGTATAGATATAGATAGATATAGTTTCAAAGCTTTTCTTAAAGGAATAAGGAACTTAATAATGGGAGGAAATTCAGTGCTTAGTCATGGACTGTGAAAATATAACAAGTTAATTTATAGATTTAGTCCTGTACCCATCCAAAAAAAATTAATGTGGAATAATTAAAGCTCTAGAATGTAAGGAAAATAATGAATAAAAATTTGGAATGAATAAAAATTTGGAATACAATTGTATTTACTGACCTCAAAGTACTTTGTATAATAACAATCATCAAAATAATTTGGTATTATTTAAAAATAAAAGGTATATTAGTGAGACATATTAGACAAATAGAATTTGAAAGTTGAACTCCATAAGCCTGAAAAAAGTATTATGTGGAAATAAATTATCTATTTTATAATAACTTCTGGGAAAACTGGGGAATTTAGAAGAAAATAGATTAAAACCAACATCTTGTACCACATTTCATAATAAATTGAATATGTATATATGTCATCCAAATATTGAAAATCATATCATAAAATTATTAGAAAGTACATTATATATATATTTCAAAATTACAAGTTAGGAAGGATTCTTAACCAATAAGATAAAAGGTAATCCCCAAAAACAAAGAAAATGAATTTAAATGAACCTGAGAAGGTTTTGCATGAACAAAATGTAACTAGGATTTGAAAGGAAATTGTAGAGTGGGAGGAAAAATAATCTTTGTGAATGTCAAGAAAGAAAAGTAATGAAACAAAATATATTGGACTAAATACCATTCTTCACTGAATAAGTGATCAAAAGATATATATTTTTAAATGGTTCTGAAAAAATTGTGAGCTATTAACAACCATGTGAAAGAAGCCCTCATTGTAATAAGTTCAATGCAAATCAAAATATCTCCTGATAAAATACTACCTCTTACATAAACAGAATGCATTATAGATGAAGTTGTGAATAGATACAATTTTTCTGGAAAGCAGCATCAAATTAGGCAAAGAAAGTCACAACAATATACATAACTTTTTGACCAGAGATTTTGCTTCTAGCATATGTTCTAAGGAACTCAATGACAAAAAAGAAAAAAAAAAAGAAAAAGCCTCCATATGTACAAAATTATTTATGGCAACTCTGTGGTAATGAAGCACTGGAATCAAGTATATACCTACCAAATGCAGAGTAGCTAGACAAAGTATAGCACATTAAAGTAATATAACATTTTTGAAAGACATGATGAACATGATAGATATTGAGAATTATGGAAGTACTTCTATACACTGATATAAAGCTAAGTAAACAAATAAGAAAAATGACATACACAATGAATAAGATTATGTAAAAGGAAACAGCAACAATGACTTCTCTGAAGTCAGAGGATCAAAACTCAAAGAGTGCTTCAAATTCTTACTATCTAAACTCACTTGATCAGGTCAATTTTTCTTCCTAATTTTCATTTTCCTCATCTATAAATGAGGAGTATGGACAACATGCTATCGTGAACTTTTTCAAGTTTTAAATCTGCAATCATGTGATCCTCATGGCAGAGAAAAAAGGTACTGCTAGGTTATAATGTGTTAAACATTTTGAACTGTGGTCACTGAATTGGATGTTACTTATATTGAGACAAAAAAAAAAGACCAGTAATTTCAAAATGTGTCTATTTAAGTTAGATGAAAGGGTTGTGGGGAAGCAATATCCCGAGGAGGATATTAAAAGCAGTGGAAAAAAAAAAACTGGAAAAAAACTGTGGAAGAAACTATGTATAGACTAAAATCTCAGACCACATATCAATATAAGATCAAAGTGAATATATGATTTACATATAAAGGGTCATATCATTACCAAAGTAGGAGATCATGAAATAGTTTACGTGTGAAATATATGTGTAAGGAAAAAAAAATAGGACCAAATAGAATACAGAGAGCATCACAAAATGCAAAATAGATAATTTTGGTTATATAAGGTTGAAAAGATTTCTCACAAACAAAATCAATGCAACCAAAATTAGAAGGAAAGCAGACTGGAAAAAAAAATGGCAACAAGTATCCCTAATAAAAACCTTGTTTCTCAAATACATAGAGAATTGAGTCAAGTGTATAAGAATACAAGTCATCCTCCAGTTGATAAATTCGTTGAAGGATCTGCATACTCAATTTTCAGAAAAAAATTATAGTAATATAAAGGTGTTCTAAATCAATATTGATTTGATAAATGTAAATTAAAATAACACCATATCACATCTATCAGATTGGTTAATATGACAAAAAAAATTATAAATGTTGGAGGGGATGTGGAAAATTGGTATGCTAGTGCATTGTTGGTGGAACTGTGAGCTGATAAACCATTTTGGAATGCAATTTGAAAGCATGCCCAAAGGGCTATAATCTATGTGTACCATCTGAGCAAGACCACTGTTAAGTGTATCCCAAAGGAATTAAAACAAGGGGAGGGGTTATCTGTACGAAAAATATTTCTAGGAGCTCTTTTTGTGGTATCTAGGAAATGAAGGGTTGCTCATCATCTGGGAACTGACTGAACAAGCTGTGGCATATCCTTATGGTGGAATATTATTGTGCTATAAGAAATGACGAGCAGAATGACTTCAGAAAAACTTGGAGAGAGTTACATAAACTGATGCAGGAGACCAGGAGAACACTGAACACAGTAATACCAATATTGTATGATGAAAAACTGTGTATGAGTTAGCTATTCTCAGCCATGCAATGATCCAAGACAATTTCAAAGGACTCATGATAAAACATTTTATTTACCTCCAGAGGAAAAGAAAACTTGATGTTTTCTGAATATAGACTGAAGCATGAAATTTTTCTGGCCTTGTCTCTCTCTGTCTATCTCTCTGTCTCTCTCTGTTTCTGTCTCTCTGCCTCATGGAGGGGAGAGGAAGGGAAGATAGAATTTGGAACTGAAATCTTTACAAACAATGGCAAAAATTGTTATAACATGTAGTTGGGGAAAAATAAATATTGTTTAAAAATAATAGCAGTGAAAAGAAAGATAAATGAAGGGTAATGAAAATTTCTTCTTTTACAGCTTTGCTTAGAAATTTCTCTGAAACAATCTATAAGAAACTAAAGAAGAAATAATCAGCATAATTTTCTAAAGAGTAAAAGATACCAGGTCAATTACATTTCATTTGCAATATTTTGATTAGCTACATACAAAGAAGAGAAGTATTAGTACTATGCAGTTTTGTTTTGAGGAAGGCTTGTGACTCCATCCCACTGACAAAGAAGGAAATTAATGACTTAATGAGAATGGAGCTAATTTGAAGGTGACATTCAAGATAGTTATCAAAGGTTTACAAGCAACCAAGAATGTCAGAATAAATGGCATCTTATAGAAAATCAATTCCAGCGACTTTTTGTCTTTTCAATGTCTCTGCTGATTACCTTTAATAGAAAAGAGATAAAAAGATGATAATGATGCAAAGAATCACAGAATTTTCAAATTAGAAAAGATTTTTAGCACCACTTAGTCTAATCCTTCCCTGAAAGTAAGCCTCAACATAGTATACAACAGTATAATAATGAGGTCTTTGTCTGAAGACCCCCAATGCAGGGAGGGGGAGGCTTGGTCTTAAGACAGTCTGTTGTTTACCTCCAGTCACCTGTATAATTTTGTCCAGAGAGAAAGTTAAAATTTACCTCTTTGCAAATTCTATTCATTGCTGCCATTTCTGCTCCAGGCTAAATAAAACAAAACTAATCCTTCTTCCATATGAAAGCATTTAAAGATGGTATAAATATATTTTAATTCTTTTTAGGTGTGCTTTCTGATGAATTTTGTCAGAGTAAAAATCTGAATTAGTTTTTACCAGATAAGAAAGAACAGCAATGAGAAAAAGCTAGCACATTCAACAATTGAAACAACTGGATACTAAACTATTGTTTAAATAGTTAACAAATAAAATGTTAACAAAAATGACACCACCAATTATGATAATTTTATTATTTTTATTTATTTATTTTTTAAATTTTATTTTATTTGCAAAACATATGTATGGGTAATTTTTCAACATCAACCCTTACATAGCTTTCCGCTACAGATTTTCCCCCCAATTCCCCACCCCTCCCCTAGATGGCAGGACATCCACTACGTGTTAATTATGTTAAAATATTTGGCAAATCGAATATATGTATACATATTTCCAAACTTACCATTGTGCAAGAAAAATCGTATCTACACAGAAGACATATCAGATAAAGGAAACACAATGTAAGCAAACATCAATCAAGGAGTATGAGAATGTTATGTTGTGGTCCACATTTCACATCCCTCTCTCTGGGTATATATGGCTTTCTTCACCGAACAATTGGAAGTGGTTTGAAACATTTCATTGTTGCAGAGAGCCATGTCCATCAGAACTGATCATCATATAGTATTGTTGTTGCCGTGAATAATGATCTCCTGGTTCTGTTTGTTTCACTCAGCATCAGTTCATGCAAGTCCCTCCAGGCCTCTCTGAAATCGTCCTGCTGGTTGTTTCTTACAGAGCAATAATATTCCATAACATTCATATACCATAATTTATTCAGCCACTCTCCAATTGATGGGCATCCATTCAATTTCCAGCTTCTAGCCACTATAAAAAGAGCTGCCACAAACACTCTTGCACCTGTGGGTCCCTTTCCTTCTTTTATGATTTCTTTGATATAAGCCCAATAGAAATGCTGCTGGGTCAAAGGGTATGCACAGTTTGATAACTTTTTGAGCATAGCTCCATATTGCTCTCCAGAATGGTTGGAGACATTCACAGCTCCACCAACAATGCATCAGTGTCCCAGTCCTCACACATCCCCTCCAACATTCATCTTTATCTTTTCCTGTCATTTTAGCCAATCTGACAGGTGTGTAGTAGTACCTCAGAGTTGTCTTAATTTGCATTTCTCTGATCAATAGTGATTTGGAGCATCTTTTCATATGATTATAGTTTTAATTTCATCATCTGAAAATTGTCTGTTCATATCCTTTGACCATTTATCAATTGGAGAATGGATTGAATTTTTATAAATATGAGACAATTCTCTATATATTTTAGAAATGAGGCCTTTATCAGAACCCTTAAATGTAAAGATGATTTCCCAATTTGATGCTTCCCTCCTAATCTTGTCTGCATTAGTTTTGTTTGTACAGAAACTTTTTAACTTAATATAATCAAAATTATCTATCTGGTGTTCAATTAAGAGTTCCAGATCTTCTTTGGACATAAATTTATTCCATCTCCACAGGTCTGAGAAGTAATTTGGTTTTAATATCACTCTTTATATCTAGATCATGAACCCATTTAGATCTTATCTTGGTGTGTGGTGTTAGGTGTGGGTCCAGACTTAATTTCTTCCACACTAGTTTCCAATTTTCCCAGTAGTTTTTGCCGAATAGTGAGTACTTATCCCAGAAGCTGGGGTCTTTGGGTTTATCAAACACTAAATTGCTAAAGTTATTACCTAGCTTGTCCTGATATCCTATCCTATGCCACTGATCGACTGCTCTATTTCTCAGCCAGTACCAAATGGTTTTGATGACCGATGACAACAAAAAGTTGAAAAAAAAAGTGACAATCAGAATTATATGGAAAAGAATTTAAAGAAGAACAAAGACTTGTAGATAACATAAAAACTTCATGTATCTATGTAAGAATATTTTGTTAAAAATAGTAAGTTCTACTTGTTTGTAAAATGTTATGAAGAAGGATAATGGATAAACAACAAGAAATATAATTTTATAAAGCAGAGAGAATTAGCGGAGATTAAAATAAGAAAATTTGATAATAGCCAACAAAGATATCTCAAGGGTATCCAAAGGTGAAAATGGAAGGACAAAAAAGAAAAGTTTAAGAGATTTGCAAAAATAAAGTGTTTCTGTATAGATAGTAGAAATAAATATATTTGGCTTAATATTATAGACCCAGATATGTTTATAGAATAGGTGAAATTGGCATTAAAGAAAACAAAGGGGGCAGCTAGGTGGCGCAATGGATAAAGCACCAGCCCTGAAGTCAGGAGGACCTGATTTCAAATCTAATCTCAGACACTTAACACTTCCTAGTTGTGTGACCCTGAGCAAGTCACTTAACCCCAATTGCCTCAGCAAAAAGCAAAAAAGCAAAAAAACAAAAACAACAACAACAACAACAACAAAGATAAATAACACAGCTATGGGAACTGTTTCTTATTCACTTATCAAAAACATTAAAGATATGTTATAATGTTATATTAAATTTATAACAATAGAAAGTCATTTTTAATGATCATCTGATAATAAATATTAAATAAAACATAAAACAAAGAGACATATACAAAATTCATCACTGTGAGGTGTGAAATCCAGTGCAAAGACTAGGTCACAGAAGCTTTTCTTATGACTAATGATATCTTTCATATGCTCTTGTGGATGATAAAGAATAACTGCCTTTCACAATTGATCATTGTTATGATATTTTCCTTATTGTGTAGAATGATCTACTGGTTTTGTTCATTTCATTTTTCATCAGTTTAGGTTTTTCCAGTTTTTTGTTTTATTTTATTTTGTTTTGTTTTGTTTTGTTTTTGGAAACCCATTCCCCTCATCATTTCTTATAAGAAACCTTGTTCAAACCATTCTACAGATTCATTGATAGACATTTTCTTAATTTCCAATTCGTTTCCATCATAGAAAAAATTTATTATAAAGATTTTGATAAATATTTTTGTACATTCTTTCCTTCTTTCTTTGATGTCTTTTGGAGTGTAGTAGTGGTCAAAAGGTGTGCACAGCTTCATAGCCTTTTGGACATAGTTCCAAATTGTTCTTCAGAATGGTTGAATCAATTCATAATTCCACCAACAATTCATTACTTTGTCTGTTTTCCCATATCATATTCAGAATTTGTCATTTCTGTTAAGTGCAAGGTAGTATCTCATAGTTGTTTTAATTTGTATTCAATTAATAGTGATATAGAACATTTTTAAATACTTGATTATAGATAGCTTTCATTTCTTTGAAAATTTTCTGTTCATATTCTTTGACCATTTATCAGTTGGATAATAACTTGTATTCTTATAAATGACTCAGTTCCATATACATATTGGAGAAGCTTTTAAAAGAAAGGCCTATAAAAATTTGGTCTTATTTTCCAAAATCATGTCTATTAATTAGATCTATTTTCGCTTTTGTTTTGTCAGATAATTATTGCTACCTCTGCCTTTTTTTTTTTTTTGTACTGTAGTTGAAACATAATAGATTCATTCTCCAATTGATAAATAGTCAAAAGATATGGACAATTTTCAGGCAAAAAATTAAAACCATTTCTAGTCATATTAAAAAATACTCTGTCAGTATTGATTAGAGAAATGCAAATTAAGATAACTGAGGTACTACTCCACACCTCTCAGATTGGCTAAGATGATAGGAAAAGATACTGAATGTGAATGATAACAGAGTATTTTCACCTTTTTGTTGTTGTTTGCTTGCTTTTTTTTGTTTCTCATTTTTCCTTTTTTATTTGATTTTTCTTGAAGTAGTGCATGTGTTTAACATATATTGGATTACTTGCTGTCTAGTGGAGGGGGCAGGGAGAAAAATTTGGAACACAAGATTATATATGTTTATATTTATATATATAATATATACATGTAAAAACATATATATATATACATATATATATATATATATATAAATATATATATTTAACTTGGGAGCTTTGAAATTTGTTTGTAATATTCCTGGGAGATTTCATTATGGAATTTCATTCGGGAGGTATTTGGTGGATTCCTTCAATTTCTGTGTAACCCACTGGATCTAAGATAGTGAAGTTAGTTTTTCTTTAAAATTTATTGAAATATTTAATTGAGGCTTTTTTTTCTTTTAAATTATGGCTTACAGGTCTTTCTTTGATCTACTTTCTAGGTCACTTGATTTTCTGATGAAATATTTCATATTTTCTTCTATTTTTTTCATTCTTTTGATTTTGTTTTATTGGTTCTTATTGTCTCATAGAATGATTAGCTTCTACTTGACCAATTTTAATTTTTAAGAAGTTATTTTTTTTTTCAGTGAGCAATTTTGCCTTATTTTCCATTTGGCAAATTCTCCTTTTTTAAGTATTTTCATTTGTGAAGTTTTGTAGCATTTTTTTCCATTTACAAAATTTTAACTTTATTTTCATTAGTTTTGTCCCTTTTTTACTCAGCTATTCAATTCATTGTCTTTTACTAATTTCTTTTCCTTTCATTTTTTTTACCCGATGTTTCCTCTATGTCTCTTACCTGATTTTTAAATAAATTTTTAGCTTTTTCAGGAATTCTTGTTAGACTTGTGATTCAATTCACAATTTTTTTTTGATACTCTGCATGTAACTGTTTTGAATGTATTGCCTTCTTCTGACATTCTCTCTTGATCTTCCTATTACCATAGTTTTTTGTTTGTTTTTGTTTTTGTTTTTTGGGTCAGGTTCTTTGTTTGTTCTTTGCTCATTTTTCTAGCCTACATCTTGAGTTTGAAATTGTGTTAAAGTTGCAATCAGTTCCTGATTTGAGAGAGGAGGGGCACTGTCTTAAACTTGAGACCATTTCTGTTTAGACCACTGCTGTTTCCAGAGAATTATGGGGATTCGGATGTTTTCAGTGCTACCAAGGTGGTATGATCTGAACTATGATCTGTGACTTAAAAATTAGTATAGGCAATAGAGTTGCCAAATAGCTTCTATTTTTATGTCCAGTGTCATAACTGGAATCCATTGTGTTCTATTTCTCTGGCTTGAGAGATGTTGAAAGTGTTGTTCCTTCTGTTTCTGTCACCACCATCTAGTCCCCCCATATGTATTCACGTGGGCTTTGGGCCAGTCTTCACTCCTGTGGCACAGAACTCTTTTTTTCAATCCCCTAAGTTGTCTTTGGTTAAAAGAATATCTTATCTTGAACTTTTGCTGACTCTGCCACTCCAGATTTCAATTTCAGACATTTCTAAAAAGTTGTTTGGAGTATAATGTTGAGAGAGCTTGACCAATTACTTTTCCTATTCTGGATCTTGACTCCACTCACAGAAACCCCCATTTCTCATTTTTAATTATTTTCTTCAGTGAACTTTTGTGCTTCTTTTCCCATTTGGTCAATTCTGCTTTTTAAGAAGTTCTTTTCTTCAGTGAATTTTTTGTGTTTTTTTTTTCTCATTACACCAGTTCTCCTTTTAAGGTTTTGTTTTCTTCAGTATTTTTTTGGTGCCTCTTTTACTAAATTGCTAAATCTCTTCTTCATAGTTTTTTTCTTATTTCTTTTCCTGTTTTTTCTCCCTACTACTTATCTCTTTTTGAAACTCCTTCAGAAATTCTTATTGGAGTTATGCTTAATTACCATTTATCTTTTATGCTTTATTTTTAGTTATTTTCACATTTTTGTCTTCTGTGTTTGTGTCTTGGTACTGCTCCTGTAGTGTGTTTTTATGGTAAAGTTATTATTATTATTATTATTTTTTACTTTCTTCACCTTTATTTCTTGACTTTGAACTTAATGTTAAAATTGGGCTCAGCTCACTTGGAAATGAAGAAATACTTTCCTAAGCTTTGGCCTTTTTTGTACTGCTGTTTTCAGAGCTAGTTCAGGTTATCATCTGCAAAATTTTTGGTACTTCCAAAGAGGTATGATCTGGGAAGAGATATGATAACTGCTTTCTTGCTCTGTGTTCTGGTCTTTACTAAGAAAGGTTTCCTGCTCCCTGGTAAGTGCAAGTGCTAGGTGCCATGTTTTCCTGCAGCTGTAAATGCTAGTGCTCCTCTCCACCTTGGAACTTGGACCAGAATCCCTGGTTATTGTTACCCAGAACTACATGTGAACAATGCAATTGGGTCCTGTTCTCAGTGTCAGCTCAGGGTACCCTGTAATTTCTTTCTGATCAATTGTCCAACTCCATTGCTATCTCTAGACTGAGAATTCCTGAAGCTGCTCTTGCTATTACTGCCAGAGCTGCCTTCAAGGTCCACAGCTTGCACTCTTGCTACTGAGCTCCAGGTCATTTCTCATCTCAGTGTCATAGACCACTGCTGCCAAACTCCTAAACTGTCTTGGGCTGGACAGGTGTCTCACTTTGATGTTTGTTGGCCCTGCTACTTCAGATTTCAATTTGAGGAGTTATTTTTGAGATGTTGGAGGGGAATGTTGGGGAGTTTTGACTGGGTGGCTGACTCTACTCTTATAGCACCATCTGCTTTAGACCTTTGCCAAAGAAAATTGCTGCCAAAGAAGTTTACCAAATTGCATATCTGACCATTTTACTCCCTGATTCAGATACTAGTGGCTTTCTATTTATTATAGGATAAAATATAAACTGCTTCATTTTTAAAGCTTTTCACAATTTGTCCCAACCTTTTTTTTCTACTATTGTTGGATATTACTTATCTTCCAGTCAATTGTGATGCCCATCCAAAATGTTCTTCTCTCTATTATATATGACATTTCATCTTCCATCTCTGTGCCTTTATACTAGATATCCCACATCCTTAGAATGGACTCCAATCTCATAGAGTCCCTCTCTTACTTTCAGATGCAATAAAAATAATATATTCTGCACAAGTCTTTCTTTATCCTTTTAATTACTAGCTTCCTTGTTCTCAAACTACTTTGTATTTGATTACTTTGCAATTATATATGTATAATATAATATAATTTCTTCATTTTTATTTACATTGCATATTCTTTTCATAATATTTATGTACCCTCCCTCTTTTGAATTGCAAGTAGGGATTGTTTATTCATTGAAAACAGAGATTGTTTCATTCTTTGTATTTGTATCCCCAGTGCTGAGCATGGTACTTGGCACACAGTAGGAACTTAATAAATCTTGATTAATTTATTGCTTGATCTGAGATTGAATTGCAGACAAATGCAGAGAGTTAGAACTGATTTTTAAAATAAAATAAATTGCCTTTATAATGGATAAAGGAAGAATGTCTAGGGTTACTTTGTGAGAGACTTTAGGGGTAATTCCATTTTATAAACCCCTCTTCTTTGGGAATTAAATTTGCTTATATAAGTACTCCAGTAAGCCTGGAAGAACAGTCCATCTATAGTATTTACAGGTAGACCAGACCACTACAAGGTCTTTATCCAAGCAATTGGGCTTGGCTTGGAGACAAGGAATATAAATCATATAAAAATCAAATGCCAGAATCCCTCGGTGGCTGCCCAGTCTTATTGAAACCATAGCTTGTGTAATTAACTCCACTGAAATCCCAGAGGTATCCTGAGAGAATCAAGGGAAACTATATTATCTAGCTGCTGAAAGATTTCCATGACCACCTCTATGTCCTAAGTCCTTTCACTTTATTTATCTTGTCTTGAATTTAATACCATATGGAAGTGAAAGTGCTTTGCTTAACTCATTATTTCAGTATCCCCAAGTAACCTCAGTCCATAAGATCTTAGTCACTTTCTGGTTTTACTTTAGAGACTGTTTCTTTTCTTAATTGCTATTTATGTTTTCCCATAAGTATTCCATACCAGGATTAGGAAATGAGACTGTTGTAGTTAGGGTTTAAAAAATAATGCTTATTTGCAAATTTGTTCCACTTCTCAGTTCAGTGCTGAAGCCATAACTAGTGGAAAGGTCTGACATTCCAATGCACAGGTCTTTGGTCAGTTGGGTCTCTGTAACACACACACACACATAAAAGATATATGATATGCTACCACACCGTAAAATGATGCCATAGGATTTCATATATATATATATATATATATATATATATATATAAATATATATATACACACACACATCTACAAGTACATATAAATAATTACCATGTTACCATCTCCCCAAACACACACACATATACACATATACATACATATACACACATATACATACAACAGAGAAATCCTATTATATGATATTATAATGGAATTTGTAAACATATAACAGAAATTTCACATGCTGGCCCACTGAAATTTTTGCATTGACCTTGTATATTGGAGAATTCTTGAAATAATTTAACTGGAGAATTAATTAAGATCTTAAGCCTGATTAGTGGAATGAAAGTCATACACAAATATAGAGCTTCTCCCACAGCACATTGATCTTTATTTTTTAAATTTTGGTTGTATTTTATTTTTCCAACTATATATAAAGATAATTCTCAACATTTATCCTTTTAAGGAGGATACTATAAGCAAATTAGGAGAAAAAGGATAGAGTCTTTCTCTCAGATCTGTGGAAAAGGAAGGAATTTATGGACAAAGAAAAATTAGAAAACATTATGAAAAGCAAAAAAAAATTTAAATTACAAAGGTTTTATACAAACAAAACCAATGCAGAAGAGAAACAGAAAACTCAAAAAAAAATTTATACCCAAGGGCTCCAATAAAGGCTCTAAATCACTATTGATTAGAGAAATGCAAATTAAGACAACTCTGTTGTATCATTTCACATTTTTTTTAAGAGTGGCTAAGATGACAGGAAAAGATAGTGATAAATGTTAAAGGGGTTGTGGGAAAACTGAGACACTGATACATTTTTGGTGGAGTTGTGAACTTATCCAAACATTCTGGAGAGCAATTTGGAACTATGCCCAAAGAGCTTTCAAACTGTGCATATCCTTTGATCCAGCAGTGTCTCTATTGGGTCTGTATCCCAAAGAGATCATATAAAAGGGAAAAGGACCCACATGTGCAAAAATGTTTGTGGGAGCTTTTCTTGTAATGGCAAGGAACTTGAAATTAAGTGGATGCCCATTAGTTGGAGAATGGTTGAATAAGTTGTGGTATATGAATGTAATGGAATATTATTGTTCTGAGAAATGTTCAACAGGACAATTTCAGAGACCTTCACAAACTGATGCTAAATGAAATGAGTGGAACCAAGAGGACATTATACACAGCAAAAACAAGATTATGTGATGAACCACTCTGATGGGCTTGGCTTTTTTCAACAATGAGGTGATTCAGGCCAATTGCTATAGATTTGTGATGGAGAGAACCATCTGTATCCAGAAAAAGGACTATGGGGACTGAATGTGGATCAAAACATAGCATTTTCACATTTTTTTCTTTGTTTGCCTACTCATTTTTCCTTTTTCATTATTTCCCTCTTTTGATCTGATTTTTCTTGTGCAGCATGATAAATTTGGAAATATGTTTAGAAGAATTGTACATGTTTAACTTATATTGCATTACTTGCTGTCTTAGGGGAAGGGATGAGGGAAAGAAAGGGAGAAAAATTTGAAAGACAAGATTTTGCAAGAGTGAAGAGGAAATTTTGCATGTACTTTGAAATTAAAATGCTATCATTAATTTTTTTTAAAAAAATTCATTCTTTTAAGATTTTGAGTTCCATTTTTTCCTCCTTTTCTTCCTTTCCTCCCCAAGACAGTAAGCAATTTGATATTAGTTATACATATACAGTCACTTCAAATATATTTCCATATTAGTCATGTTGTGGAAAAAATCAAAACAAAAGAGAAAAACCATGAGAAAAAAAGCAAACAAAAATAATGTGTAAATAGTATGCTTTGATCTGTATTCAGTCCCCATAATTCTCTCTCTGGATACAGATGGCATTTTTTATCCCAAATCTACTGAAATTTTCTTTGATTAATGTAATGCTGAGAAGAACTAAGTCTATCCTAGTTATTCATCACATAATCTTGTTCTTTCTGTGTACAATGTTTTCCTGTTCTGCTCACTTCATTCAGTATCAATTCATGCAAGTAAGTTCAGGTTTTTCTGAAATCAGCCTCCTTATTATTTTTTAATAGAATAATAATATTCCATTACATTTCTATACCATAACTTATTTGGCCATTCCCCAACTGAGAGTCATCCTTTCAGTTTCCAATTCCTTGCCACCATAAAAAGAACTGCTACAAACACTTTTTCACATGTCAGTCCTTTCCTCTTTTTTATAATCACTTTGGGATACAGACCCAGTAGTGACTTGCTGGATCAAAGGGTTTGCACAATTATATGACCCATTGGCATAGTTCCAAATCACAGCACATTCATCATCAAGAAACACGATAATCCTGACTACATAGTCACTTGAAGTCCATGAACTGAACAAGTTCTGTGTTGTTAATATGTTATTTAGGTACTTTTGATCCCCATCAAAGGACTTGGAGTTTTTCAGTAATAACTTTGTAAATTTGTGATTGTGGATGCTACCCAGATTAACAAGTGGAGATAGGAGTAACTTTTTTTCAACCTACGTGGTACAAGTCTTAACATTTGTTATATAAAACTCCCCTGAATATAAAAGCCTTCTGCTCTCCCTTCTCCATCAGTCTGACTATCTGAGTGTTTCTTTCTTCTTTCCTTTCTCTCTCTTTTCTTTGGCATAGAAATATCCTAGTAAGGGGTCTCCCTCTATCAATCAAAATCAGTAGTTTTTTTTTTTGTTTTGTTTTCTTCTGCAAATCAATTCTTTGGCTTAGAAAAAAAATAGCCAAGGGACTCCTTCTATTAAATAAAATCAGTAGTTGTTTTTTTTTTTTTTTGTTTGCTTACTCATTTTTCCTTTTTCATTATTTCCCTCTTTTGATCTGATTTTTCTTGTGCAGCATGATAAATTTCTGCAAATCTGCAAATCAAAGGGTTAGAGTTATAGGGAGTTCTGGGTGACTAGCTTAGGATCACATAGCTAGTGTGCATCAAAGTTGGTATATGAACCCAGGATGTCTTGGACTCCATAGTCAGCTCTTGTTCTATTATGCCATGCAACTTTTCTATTATTCTTTCTGCTTACAGAAAATTTATATTATAGGCATTTATAAATGCATGCAAGTGAATTACTTCCCTTTATGTAAAGCATTTCCTAATTCTATCAAATATTAGGGCTTTTCCTTGCTTCAAAGTATGTTGCATTCATTTATAGTTGTATGTGTTGCATGGCCCTAGTAGAATTTCAGCTTATTGAGGCAAAGACTTCTTTTTAGTTGTCTTTTTTAATTTATTCCTAATGCCTCTCTTCATCCCTCCTTTCCTCTCTTTCTCTCTTTATGTCTTAAATCCAAATCACAGTGGAACAGTTTTTGTCTCTATTCTTATCTAGCTTTAATCATTGAATGGGTTTTGTTTCAGGGAAACTTGAGATTTCTTAGAAACATTCCCTTACAAAGGGCAAGGTATCTCACTACATCCAATGTACACCTCCATTCCAGTTGTCCTGTTCTTTATTTGGCCACTTGACCAAGATAGCTCTGGAAGAGAGAGTGAGTTGGTGACTTTGTACAGCCTTTCTTCACTGAAATCCAATTCACTTTCATGTCATGGCATCACCTCCTTGATATCATGGTCCTCTTCAAGAATGAAGGACAATCAACAACAATTGTACATAAAAGTATTCAAGAAATGTTTGTTGAATTGTATTAAATATTATCATTATGCTTTGTTTTTAATGTCATCAAAAGTTCAACTGAAATTTTGTTCTTCAATATATTCAGTTCATTCAAATGTCATTTGATATTTGCGATGTTACCAGGTTTGTTTCAAATTACATGAACAATTTAGTAAATTTTGAATATACCAAATGTTTTTTCCAAAGTGAGCGTGGCTAATTTAGCTATTTACCTTTTACGTTTCTTTTGTAACTCACATAGTAAAGACTAATTTGACAAATTAGCTGTAGTATTATGCCAATAGGTCATGTTCAAAGTGTTCACACCCACTTCAAGAATACTTAAACTGTTTTCTATAGTTTCAGATATAATTCTCCCTCTCCACCTTGTAAATTAATTTCTTTGATAACTCCAAGCAAGAGTAAAATGAGAGTGGAGGACTTAGAAATCCAGGTCCAATGTTGGAAAGAAAAAAATGTAGCAATCTTTTGTCATTCAATTGTTTTTGTTCATGTATGACTCTCTGTTGACCCCATTTTGGGATTGTTTTGTCAAAGATAGTGCAATGATTTGCCATTTCCTTCTTCAACTCATTTTACAAATGAGTAAACTGAAGTAAATAGGATGAAGTGACGTCCACATATATAGTAAGTGTACCAGGACAGATTTGAATTAGGAAAGATGATGAATCTTTATTCCAGGCTCAAAATTCTATCCACTGCACCATTTATGTGCCAATAAATTTACAGGCTCAAATTATTTTACAACTAGAAGGCTATATCTTTTGGATAATCTATTCTTACTTTTTGGTGATCTGCCATTTTGAATTAAAAATAAATACTACTTATTTGGTGGAAATTCCATTCAAAATTGAATGTTCTGTGTTCATTTTCATGCTTATTTCAAAATTCAAATTAATCACTTTCTTTGAGATAGCTGATCACTGCTAGCAGTCATTTTCTACTGCCTCTCATTGTTCTCAAATAATCTGTGTGACAATATCTGATGGTGGGGAGTCCTAGACTTGGAAATCAGATACAGCTAGATTTGAATTCTCACCAAGACATTTCCTAGCTATGTACCCTTAGACACATTCCTTTAACATTTTTGAGCCTCATTTCCCTTCTCCACAAACCTTCTCCCAAATAGCAACAATAATAACATTTTCCTCAGAGGGTTGTTGTTGTGAAGGTCAAATGAGACAATATAGGTGCATCACTCTGCAAGCTTTAAAGTACACTATAAATGTCAGCTAGATATTACTGTTCTTAATATTGCTCTCATTTCTCTCATCTTGTATTCAGTGGAATACATACAGAAATGATAGGGGAAAGTCACTATCATAATTTTGTTCTTTTAATGTTTGGTGGATTAGTGTAAAGGTGCATAAAATGATTGCTCTTTTAGTTTAATAAAAAAAGTATGTTAAGTCGAACTCTAAACTCATTGAAAACATCTTCAATTGATTTCCAATTGCAGAAGGATGACAGGAATAGCATACTTCATTCTGTCCCTACATAATTTAGATTTCTTTTATTACATCCTTTAATTTGAAGAGGTGTACATTCTACAGACATTAGAGGTTATTAGTATTTGGTATTGTTGGCAAATATTTAAAACATTATTCATAAATCTCTATGGGTAAATGTCTGTGTGATGGTGGTTATTATAGTTTTGTCTGTAATAATGTTTCAGTTTGAGTATGGTTTATTTCTTGATTTCTTAAGAACATTTTAAAGTTTTTATTTGTAGTATAAGGATTTGTTATCTGTTATTTTATGAAAGTAACAAGCTTCTTATATATAACCTATCCAGTTGATTTTATCTTCCTAACAGCTTGGTAGATACTAACTTGTACATGCGTTTGTATGTGTGATCTAGAGTTATTGCAAATATTTCTCTCTTTGAAAAATGTGCATTGGTCAATAATTCCAAACTTATTAGGGATAGCATTCTTATAATTTATGCTTTAAATGATGTGGTTTTGATTTGCTATTTTAAATGCTTACATTTCTGTAAAAAAATCTTCATGACTCACTTATTATATTGTTAATATTTGTTCATGTCATGAACAATTTTTTCCAATATAGACAATAAGTTCTTTAGCATTCTTACAGTTATGGGATCCAACATATCAATAGATACAAATATAGATAACTTACAAGAAGATAAGCTGATCATGTAGCACAGACTTGTAAATGAATACCTATTACTGGGGAAGCTAAAGCCATTGGATCTCTTGAAATCTCAAGTTCTGAATTGCAGTGGATTGTGCTGATTGGTTGCCTGCATTGTTAGAAATTAATATAATGAACCCTTGACAGTGGAGATCCACCAGATTAGCCGAGGGGAAAATAAGCCCAGGGCAAACACAAAACATGACACAGATTTTATACTGATTAGTTGTAGCATCAAGTTCATTAGGGGACATTGCATTTCCAGTCCTGGAGAGGTAGGGAACTCAGTCTTTTAAAAAAAGCATATGGGGTCAGAGCCAAGACAGGGGAGTAAAGACAGGAACTTGCTCAACCTCTCCCCAACACTGATCCAAATTCCTTTAAATAATGACTCTAAACAAATTTTAGACCATCAGAACATCCCCAAAAGAAGGAGTAGAACATTTTCCAGCTGACAACAACTTAGAAACTCAGCAGAAAGGTCTGTGACCCTCCAGAGTCCTGGAGCAGAGTGTGTCAGCACAGCCCTACCCCCAGCTCCCACCTGAGCCAGACCTCAGAAGCAGTAGTAGTACTGGTGGCTTCCAGAGCTCTCAGCCCAGATACACCAGAGGACTCAGAAGGCCAGTGGAGAGGGTCTGTGGCAGAGGTGTGAGTCTGGACTGCAGCCCCAGGCAGTAGACTAGATCTTACAACTACTGTGGAGCAGGGACACTCCTAATAGCTCTAGGGCAGGAAAGAGTGCTTGTGGTCAGATTTCTGAAAACAAGCTGGAGCTTGGGACAATGTATCCTCCACCCTGGAAACAGGAGCCCTACCTTAGTAAACAGTTAACAGCTGAGTAATAGGCTAGGAAAATGAACAGAAAACAAAAAGAGTTTCTGACCTTTGAAAGTTATTATGGTGACTAGGAGGATCAAAACCCACACGCAGATGATAACAAAGTTGAAACTCCTACATCCAAAGGCTCCAAGAAAAATAAGAACTGGACTAAGTCCATGGAAGAAGTCAAAAAGAACACTGAAACCAAGTAAGAGAAATTATGCAAAAAGTAAATATAAAAAAATTAATGAGGAGAAAAATGCCATAAAAAGCAAAATTGGCCAGTTGGGAAAGGAGGTACAAATACTCACTAAGGAAAGTAATTCCTTAAAAACCAGAATTGAACAAATGGAAGTTACTGACATTATGAGCTAATAACTTCCTGAAAGAGATCCTCAAGTATAAACTCCCAGGAATATTATAGCCAAATTCCTGGACTCCCAGGTCAAGGAGAAAATATTGCAAAAATCCAGAAACAATTCAAGTATCATAGAGCCACAGTCAAGATAATACAAAGATTTAGCAGCTTCTACATTAAAGGACTGGAAGGCTTGGAACATGGTATCTGTAGAGCAATGGAGCTAGGAGCTATCCAGCAAAACTGAATCTAATCCTTCAGAGGTCATTCAGTGAAACAGAGTTTTCAAGCATTTGTGATAAAAAGACCAGAGCTAAATAGAAAATTTGATTTTCAAACACGGACTCTGGAGAAGTATAAGGTGGTAATCAGGAAAGTGATATAAAGGACTTAATAAAGTTTATCTGTTTATATTCCTACACAGGAAGAAGATATTAGAATGTTCTTATTATTATGGCAGTTAAGAGTATATATATATATATATATATATATATATATATAGACAGATCATGGGTATGAGTCGAATATGAGGGTAATATCTTTTTTAAAAATGATGAAATTAAGGGATAAGAGGAAAATACTGGGAGGGGAGAAAAGAAAAGGGAGAAATGGAATAGTACAAATTATCTGCCATAAAAAAGAGGCTTTTTTACAATGGAGGGAAAGAGAGGGAGGAGAGGGTAAACTTTACTTTCATAAGGATTGGCTCAAATAGGAAATAATATGCATACTCAATAGGGGGATAGAAATATATCTTACCCTGCAGGAAAATAGGAAGGGAATGGGATGTGAGAAGGGAGGGAAGGTGATAAAAAAAGAGAGCATATTGGGGAAAGGAGTGGTCAGTAGCAAAGCACTTTTGAGGAGAGACAGGGTTAAAAGGACAGAGAATAAATGGAGGAAAATGCATTTAGCACTAGTAATTGTAAAAATAAATTTTCGAAGCAAGTTATTCTGATGGAATATTATTCTTTTGTGGAAAATAATAAGGAGGATGTTTTCAGGGAAAAAAAAAACCTGAAAAGTTCTCCATAAAGAAAGTGAAATATACTGTATACAACATAATAGCAATGTTTTGGGATGCCCAGCTGTAAATGATTTTGTTATTCTCAGTAGTACAATCATCTGCACCAACTCTGAAGGACTTAATGATGACAAATCCTATCTATACCCAGAGAAGGAACTGATGAAGTCTGAATGTAGATTGAAGCATTCTCTATTATTCTCTGTGACTTTCTCTTTATTTTTAATTTATTTTTTTTCTTGAGGGTTTTTATTTTCATTAGGGAGAAGTATATTTTCTTTCATAACTTGAAAATTGTGTAAATTTTTTCACATATGGTTTATTAATTGTGGGTAGGGATAAATATAAAAAATAATTTTGAATGTAACTGGGGAAAATATTAACTAAATAAAATAAATAGAAATATAAAAAGCATATGAATAAATATATCAATGTTTTTGGATAAATTTTGCAAATTATATTTTCTTTTCTTTTTTTCTTCAATAGTATTTTTTAAAAATACATGTAAAGATAGTTTTCAACATTCATTTTTATAAGACTTTATGTTCTGAATTTTACTCCTTCCCTTTCTTCTTTCTCTCTTTTCAAGACAGCAAGCAATCTAATGATTAAATATGTACAAAATGTATTTCCATATTCTTCATGTTGTACAAGAAAAACCGATTAAAAGAGAGAAAACCATGAGAAAAAAGCAAACAAACAAAAGGTGTGAAAATACACATTCAATCTGCTTAGTTCACTCTCTGGATGTGGATGGCATTTTCTTACCCCTCTTGGAATTGTCTTGAATCATTGCATTGCTGAAAAGAGCCAAGACCATCACACTTGATCATCACATAATCTTGCTGAAGCTGTATACAAGTTCTATTGATTCTGCTCACTTTACTCAGCATCAGTTTACACAAATCTTTCTAGGCTTTTCTGAAATCATCTTGCTCATCATTTCTTATGGAACAATAATATTCCATTGTATTTATATGCCATAATTTGTAGAGCCATTCTTCAACTGATGGACATCCACTCATTTTCCAATTCCATGCCACTACAAAAAGGGCTGCCACAAACATTTGGTTTGTGGGTCCTTTTCCCTCTTTTATAATCTTTTTGGGATACAGACCCAGTAGTGTCACTGCATGCCCATTTTTCTTTTTTTAAATTAATTAATTGATTAATTTTTTAAATTAAAGATTTTTATTTGCATAACATATGTATGGGTAGTTCTTCAACATTGACCCTTACAAAGCTTTCTGTTACAAATTTTCCGCCCCTCCCCTCCCCACCCCTAGATGGCAAGAATTCCACTACATGTTAATTATATTAAAATATTTGACACATCAAATATATGTATATATGCTTCCATACTTATCATTGTTGTGCAAGAACAATCGTATCTACATGAACAAAAAAATCTGAAAAAGGAAACCCAATGCAAGCAATCATCGATATAGAGGATGAAAATGATATTTTGTAGTCCATATCTCATATCCCTCTCTGTAGGTGTATATGGCCTTCTTTACTGAACAATTGGAACTGGTTTGAAACATCTCATTGTTGAAGAGAGCCATGTCCATCAGAATTGATCATCATATAGTATTGTTGTTGCCATGTATAATGATCTCCTGGTTCTGCTCATTTTGCTCAGCATCAGTTCATGCAAGTCTCTCCAGGCCTTTCTGAAATCGTCCTGCTGGTCATTTCTTACAGAACAATAATATTCTATAACATTCATATACCATAATTTATTCAGCCACTCTTTAATTGATGGGCATCCATTCAGTTTCTAGTTTCTAGCCACTACAAAAAGGGATGCCACAAACATTCTTGGATATGTGGGACCTTTTCCTTCCTCTAAGATCTCTTTGGGATATAAGCCCAATAGAAACACTGCTGGGACAAAGGGTATGAATAGTTTGATAGCTTTCTGAGCATAGTTCCAAATTGCTGTCCAGAATGGTTGGATCCGTTCACAGTTCCACCAACAATGTATCAGTGTCCCAGTTTTCCCACATCCCCTCCAACATTCATCATTATCTTTTCCTGTCATTTTAGCCAATCTGACAGGTGTGTAGTGGTACCTCAGAGTTGTCTTAATTTGCATTTCTCTGATCAAGAGTGATTTGGAGCACCTTTTCATATGACTAGAAATGGTTTTCATTTCTTCATCTGAAAATTATCTGTTCATATCTTGTGACTATTTATCTATTGGAGAGTGGCTTGAATTCTTATAAATATGAGACAATTCTCTATATATTTTAGAAATGAGGCCTTATCAGAAACCTTAAATGTAAAGATGATTTCCCAATTTGTTGCTTCCCCCCTAATCTTGACTGCATTAGTTTTCTTTGTACAAAACTTTTAACTTAATATAGTCAAAATTATCTATCTGATGTTCAATTAAGAGTTCCAAATTTTCTTTGGACATAAATTTATTCCATCTCCACAGGTCTGAGAGGTAAACAATACTATGTTCCTCTAATTTGCTTATAATATCACTCTTTATATCTAGGTCATGAACCCATTTAGATCTTATCTTGGTATGTGGTGTTAGGTGTGGGTCAAGCCCTAATTTCTTCCATACTAGTTTCCAATTTTCCCAGCAGTTTTTGCCGAATAGTGAGTACTTATCCCAAAAGCTGGGGTCTTTGGGTTTATCAAACACTAAATAGCTATAGTTATTGCCTAGTTTGTCCTGAGGTCCTATTCTATGCCACTGATTGACTACTCTATTTCTCAGCCAGTACCAAATGGTTTTGATGATCGCTTATTTATAATATAGTTTTAGATCTGGTACAGCAAGGCCACCTTCATTGGCCTTTTTTTTTTCATTAATTCCCTTGAAATTCTTGACCTTTTGTTCTTCCAAATGAACTTTGCTACTATTTTTTCTAGATCTGTAAAATAATTTCTTGGGAGTTTGATTGGTATGGCAGTAAGTAAATAAGTGAATTCGTTTGGGTAGTATTGTCATTTTTATTATATTTACTCGGCCTACCCATGAGCATTTAATCTTTTTCCAAGTGACTAGGTCTGATTTTATTTGTGTGGCAAGTGTTTTGTAGTTTAGTTCATATAGTTTCTGACTTTTCCTTGGCAGGTTGATTCCCAAATATTTTATACTATAATCCGTATTTTGAATGGAATTTCTTTTGTATCTCTTGCTGCTGGACTTTGTTGGTAATATATAAAAATGCTGATGATTTATGTGGATTTATTTTGTATCCTGCAACTTTGCTAAAGTTGTGAATTGTTTCTAGTAGTTTTTTAGTTGAGTCTCTAGGGTTCTCTAAGTGTACCATCATTTCATCTGCAAAGAGTGATAATTTGGTTTCCTCATTACCTACTCTAATTCCTTTTATCTCTTTTTCTTCTCTTACTGACAAAGCTAACATTTCTAATACAATATTAAATAGTAATGGTGACAGTGGGCAGCCTTGTTTCACTCCTTATCTTATTGGGAATGGTTCTAGTTTGTCTCCATTACATATGATGCTTGCTGATGGTTTTAAGTAGATGCTACTAATTATTTTAAGGAAAAAGCCCTTTTATTCCTATACTCTCTAGTGTTTTTAACAGGAATCGGTGTTGGATTTTATTAAATGCTTTTTCTGCATCTATTGAGATAATCATATTGGTTTTTGTTAGTTTGGTTATTAATATAATTGATTATGCTGATAGTTTTCCTAATGCTGAACCAGTCCTGCATTCCTGGTATAAATCCTACTTGGTCATAGTGTACTATCCTGGGGATGACTTTCTATAATCTCATTGCTAATATCTTATTTAAGATTTTTGCATTAATATTCATTAGGGAAATTAGTCTATAGTTTTCTTTCTCTATTTTCACCTTACCTGGTTTAGATATCAGCACCATATCGGTATCATAGAACGAATTTGGCAGTATACCTTCTGTCCCTATTTTTTGAAATAGTTTATATAGTATTGGAATTAATTGATCTTTGAATGTTTTGTAGAATTCACATGTAAATACATCTGGCCCTGGAGATTTTTTCTTAGGGAGTTGATTAATAGCTTGTTCTATTTCTTTTTTTAAAATGGGGCTATTTAAATAATTTATTTCCCCTTCTGTTAACCTCGGCAATCTATTTTTTTTGTAGACATTCCTCCATTTCATTTAGATTATCAAATTTATTGGCATAAAGTTGGGCAAAGTAACTCCTAATTATTACTCTAATTTCCTCTTCCTTGGAGGAAAGTTCTCCCTTATCATTTTTGAGACTAACAATTTGATTTTCCTCTTTTCTTTTTCTAATCAAATTTACTAAAGGCTTATGCATTTTGTTGGTTTTTTCATAAAACCAACTCTTAGTTTTATTTATTAATTCAATGGTTTTCTTATTTTCAATTTTATTAATCTCTCCTTTTAATTTTAGAATTTCCAATTTGGTACTTAATTGAGGGTTTTTAATTTGTTCTTTTTCTAGTTTTTTTAATAGTAGGCCGAGTTCGTTGATCTTCTCTTTCTCTATATTATGCAAGTAAGCATCTAGAGATATAAAATTAGCCCTTATAACCGCTTTGGCCGTATCCCTCAAATTTTGGTATGTTGTATCATTATTGTCATTCTCCTGGATGAAATTATTGATTGTGTCTGTGATCTGCTATTTCACCCATTTATTCTTTAGGGTTAGATTATTTAATTTCCAACTAACTTTTGGTGTATTTTCTCCTGGACTTATATTGCATGTGATTTTTATTGCTTCATGATCTGAAAAACATACATTTACTATTTCTGCCTTTCTGCATTTGATTTTGAAGTTTTTATGCCCTAACACATGGTCAATTTTTGTAAAAGTTGCATGAACCGCAGGAAAAAAAAGTAAACTCCCTACTGTCTCCATTCAATTTTATCCAATGATGTATCATACCTAACTTTTCTAACAATTTTTTTTTACCTCCCTAGTTTCTTTCTTATTTATTTTGTGGTTTGATTTATCTAATTCTGAGAGAGCAAGTTTGAGCTCTCCCACTAGTATAGTTTTGCTGTCTATTTCTTCTTGCATCTCTCTTAATTTCTCCCCTAGGAATTTGGATGCTATACCACTTGGTGCATATATATTTAGTATTGATATTGCTACATTATCTATGGTACCCTTTAATAAAATATAGTTTCCTTCCTTATCTCTTTTGATTAGATCTGTCTTTGCTTTTACTTGATCTGATATCAGGATTGCTACCCCTACTTTTTTTTGTTCACCTGAAGCATAATAGGTTCTGCTCCAACCTTTTACCTTCACCCTGTATGTGACACTATGCTTTAGATGTGTTTCTTGTAGACAACATATTGTTGGATTCTGGTTTTTAATCCAGTCTGCTATTTGCTCCTGCTTTATGGGAGAGTTCATCCCATTCACATTCACAGTTAGCATGACTAATTCTGTATTTCCTGCCATCGCCATCTTATTTACCCGAGTTATGTTTTTCTCTTTCCTTTCCCCTTTCTCCCTTCCCCTCTTTTCAGTATTTTGCTTTTGATGACCCCCTCCCCCAAATAATCCTCCCCCTTTTAGAGCCCCTTCACGTTTTTACTCCTTTCCCTTGATTCTTCTAATTTCCCTTCTATTAGTCTACCCCTTTCTTTTCCTACTTTCCCTCCCACTTCCCTATAAGGAAGGACAAGTTTCTCTGTGAAACCAAATGTGTCTGATATATACTTTTAGAGCCCAATTAGATGAGAGTAAGATTTACACAATGCTCATCTCCCTCCCTTCTTTCCCTCAATTATATTAGGTTTTCTTTGTCTCTTCATGAGATTTTACCTTATTTTTTACCTCCTTTTTTTAACCTTGTTTTACCACCTTTTCACTCTTTCCCCCAGTATGATAGCATTTCCCCCTCTAGTTTTCTTTTTCATATTAGTGAAGTAATATCCAATTATACCCTCAATCTTTAAGCATCCCCCTAGTAGAAATAAAGTTCTCAAGAGTCCTTTCCTTTTTACCTTTTTATGCTTTTCTTGAGTTCTGTGTTTGGAGGTCAAAGTTTTTGTTCAGATCTGGTCTTTTCATTAGAAATAGGTGAAATTCACCTATATCATTAAATGACCATCTTCTTCCCTGGAAGATGATGCTCATTCTAACTGGATAGGTTATTCTTGGCTGTAATCCAAGTTCCTTTGCCTTTAGGAATATCTGGTTCCAGGCTCTTCCATCCTTCAATGTGGAGGCTGACAAATCATGTGTGATTCTAATTATAGATCCTCAGTATTTGAATTGTTTCTTTCTAGCTGCTAGCAATATCTTTTCCTTGGTATGATAGTCCTGAAATTTAGCCACAATATTCCTTGGGGATTTAATTTTGGGGTCTCTTTCAGGAGGTAATCGGTGAATTCTTTTGATGGTGATTTTGCCTTCTGATTCTACAACCTCAGGGCAGTTTTCTTTCAGGATTTCCTGGAAAATAGTGTTTAGATTCTTTTTTTCATCATGGCTTTCATAAAGTCCAATAATCCTTAAATTGTCTCTCCTAGATCTATTTTCCAGATCAGTTGTTTTTCCTAGGAGATATTTCATATTTTCTTCTATTTTTTCATTTTTTTTTGTTTTTGCTTGACTGATTCTTGAAGTCTTTTTGAGCCATTCACTTGCATTTGTTTAATTCTTATTTTTAATGTGTTGTTTTCTTCAGTCACCTTTTTCAGCTCCTTTTGTAACTGGCCAATTTGTTCATTGCATACTTTTTCCACTTCACCAATTTTGTTTTTCAATAAATTCGTGTCTTTTTCATATCTCTTTTGCAGGGCATTATATCCTTTTTGCAGGACATTATATCCTTCTTGCACTGATCTCAGCTTATTTCCCTATTTATCATCTAGCTCTCTTTCGAGATTCTTTATGCAATCTTCTAGGAAGGCCTTGTGGAAGGGGAACCAGGTTATATCTCCATTGAAGGCTTCCTCTGGAGTTGCTTTGCCTATAGGAACCTCAGGATCTGGGGTCTGCCCTTCTTTCTCTTGATAAAAGCTGTATATGGTGAGAGATCTCTTCTGCTTCTTACTCATTTTTTAGATAGCTTGGGGTCTGTTTAAAGCTAGAGAAGTGGAGGCTTTGGTAGTTTGCCTTGGGGCAATTCTGCTAATTAACTTAAGGTGCTGGGCAGGTGGGGCTAGGACTTTGCCCAATTTACTCCTTGATAAAAGGCAAATCTGTTAAAACACCTGCCCTCAATCAGGGCAGAGTGTCTGGAGTGCCTCAGATACACTCCCCGGGTGTTTGGAGTTTCTGCCATGCTGAGCTGAGTCCCACCTAGTTCTCTGCCCTCAGTACCAGAACTGCACTGAGCAAACTGCTTACCTGTCTGCCCAACTGAAACAGACCTGTTATTAAGTTCTTCAAAGATGACTTCTTCAAGCAGTTTTGTTGTCCAAATATTTCTGGATTTGTTGACTTAAAGATCAGTTCAAAGGCTTATTTTATTGTTGATTTGAGAGAAGGTCAGAGGAGGAAACAGAGAATCAGCATCTTCACTCCACCATCTTCCCATTTTTCTTTAAAATGGTTTTCAGACATCAATTTCTTTTCATTTCTTTTTTGCCCATCCATTTTATTCTGAGATAGAATTTCTGGAATTTTTATTAAGTAAAGATTTCAGGAAAGCTTTGTAAAGATCAATGCTGGGGAACTACCCATACATATGTTATACAAATAAAAAGCTTTAATAAAAAAAGATTTCAATGACCTCAATTTCTTTGATTCTATTCTTAACATTTAATAATTTTCCAATTTCAATTCTTATTCCATCTAATCTAGTTTTTGAATAGAGATTACTTCTTAAGTGTGGCCTTGATTGGTTTGAAGTACATTTTTGTTTGCTTTGCAGCTGAGAGTATCATTAACAAAAATTATATAAGCCTTTGCCTCTAATTGAAAAGATGTTTCTGGTTTTGTTATGACAATCCTGAAAAAAAAATAAAGTTTTTAATACTTTTATTACATTTCATGTACTCTCTTGCCCACTGTATAACTGAGTGCCATTTATAATTCTGACTTATTCTACTGTACTTTTTAGAAAGAATGTTTATTGTCTTTTGTGTCAAGTTGATCATCACATCTGTTTATAAGTAGAACCAGACTAGGCTCTGTGTCATGCAATATATATCTTAATCTTAGTAGTAGTTGTGCTACGCTGATGGGTGTCTGAACCAATCAATTGTTTCTCCAAAGATCATATTGTCAATGTATCATAGATGATGCTAGACCACAACTGCTATATTATTAGTCTTAGGATACTCATGATTCTCAGCTATCATTTCCCCATTTTGCTATTACCATCATTGTATCATAGCTTGGATTATTAATTGGGTTTTGATGAAAATAACTAGTAAAATGGCATTTTTGACATGATAAAAGTTAATAATTTGTGGAGCTATATCATTAGGACACTAATCTCTCTTTCTAACCTATTCTCATGATGTTTTCTCTTTCAGAATTCTTTTTTCTTTTGTGAATGAAATTTTCTACACTAGTAAAAAGCACCAACACTGGAAATCCTCCTAATTCAGGGCATTCCCATTTTACCTGCAATTACATTTATTAATTCAGCATGTCTGTACTGTCATATATCTTTCCAGGAATAATTAAAAAAACAGTTTCCTTTTTCATTTTCATATGCCTACCCTAAAATTCTCTTTTTGAACTTGTCAACTGAAGATTCAGAAAAAATTCATACAGCCATATTCCAAAATCAGTCCTGATTGTGTAGCCTTTCAATTGTGTTAATGAAATATTGAGTGTGACCAAAGTCAATTAGAAGTTTAATAGAGGTTATTACAGGATAAGTTGATTTAACAACAGGATTAAAGGCATGTAGTCCTTAAAATAAAATTTAATTTTGTTCAAAGTGCTATTTTAGTGCTTAGGATGCTATAGAGATAGCTTAATTTGTTTTTCCCTTCATATATGCTGGCTGACAGATTAATGTAGGAGATAGGTTAAAGCACTTTTATTTAAAACATATATACTACAAAAACAGTAACTTTTTTGTCATTCAATGAATTTTTGTATCATAAGATTAACAGAGATAATTCTGTGTATTTACAAATCGGCAGAGAAAATTCATGGCTGCAAATATTAACCTCTGATGGTAAAACAACCTAAGTTTAAAAAAATCAGATTTTTTTTGGAAAAATCAATATAAATGCACAAAAAATCACTTTAGAAAAAAAAATAAGATTTATCATACATGTCCAGGCAGTCTCTTCTAAATCCTAATTTACCTATGGCCTTTATTCTTTTTCCTTAATTATTTCAAGTGAGCTGTTAAAAGAATTATCTATTTAAATAAGTAATTTGAACCTATTTTCTTCAATTTACTCTTCCAAAAATTCTTCAGTTTTGTGATCAGTTTTTAATTGATTAGCTGATACCTAGAATTCAGATTTTGCTTCACATTTTGATCTAAGGCAACATTAATAGGCTGACAGACCTTTTTAGAAAACTAATTTCCTATTTAATCTAAAATCTGGTATTTATTTGTTTTAGGTGCAGTTTCATTTGTTGCTGAAGACACAAAACCTACTGATCCAGTGGAGATAAATAGTGAACAGTCCCTTCAGAAATGGTTATTAGAGACAGCAGAAAGTCTGGGTATGGCCAAAGCTTGTATCTTTATTACTATAGATTACTTTATCATGAGTTTACCTTAAGATTCAGGATTTAACATATTAAATAGAATATTTTTTATCTGACAACTTATTTCTCTTTGAATAATGCATTACCAAATATTTTCATAAAGAATTTTATTTTATTCTCTCAAAATTCATTTGTGTATAGTTTAACTTCTTTTTTTACTTCCATATTGTCATTAAACAATCAATACTTGGTAATAATTCACACTAAAGTTAACATAATCTCAAGCATATAATAAAACATTACACATACCTTTCTGTTATTATTGATATAGTGAATGGTGGAAAATAAAATATTAATTGGTATTATTTTCATTTAAAGAAGGATGCAGATATTACCAAAACTATGGAAATAAACTTAAAAGACATTTTAAGGTTTTTCCCTTTATGCCAACAATGCTAAATTCAGCACTCCATGACTAATTAATTTAGTTGAATGTTGCTAAATTCCTTTCCTATTCTTCTTAGATCTTCCCATTGCTACAAAATTCAGAAGGTTATTTTTTGATTGGCTAACAATGTGATATGCCTTTTTTGTGTATATACATATTTATACAGATATCTTGCTGTACAAGAAAAATCGTATCTACAAGAAAAAAAAACTGAGAAGGAAAACATAATGCAAAGAAACATCAATAGAGAGTGTGAAAATGCTATGATGGTCCATAACTCAGTTCCCACAGGCCTCTCTCTGGGTGTATATAGCTTTCTTCATCACTGAACAACTGGAACTGGTTTGAAACATCTCATTGTTGAATAGAACCATGTCCATCAGAACTGATCATAATATAGTCTTCTTGTTGCCATGTATGATGATCTCCTAGTTCTGCTCTTTTCACTTAGCATCAGTTCATATAAGCCTCTCAAGGCCTCTCTGAAATCATCCTGCTGGTTGTTTCTTACAGAACAATAATATTCCATGATATTCATATGCCATAATTTATTTAGCCATTCTCCAACTGATGGGCATCCATTCAGTTTCCAGTTTCTAGCCACTACAAAAAGGGCTGCCACAAACATTTTTGCACATGTGCGTCCCTTTCCCTCCTCTAAGATCTCTTTGGGATATAGGCTCAATAGAAACACTGCTGGGTCAAAGAGTATGCACAGTTTGATAACTTTTTGAGCATAGTTCCAAATGGCTCTCCAGAATGCTTGGATTCATTCACAGTTACACCAACAATGTATCAGTGTCCCAGTTTTCCCACATCCCCTCCAACATTGGCTGTTATCTTTCCCTGTCATCTTAGCCAATCTGACAGGTGTTTAGTGGTATCTTAGAGTTGTCTTAATTTACATTTCTCTGATCATTAGTGATTTGGAACACCTTTTCATATGACTAGAGATAGTTTTAATTTCTTCATCTGAAAATTGTTTGTTCATATCCTTTGACCATTTATCGATTGGAGAGTGATTTGAATTCTTATAAATATGAATCAATTCTCTATACATTTGAGAAATGAGGCCTTTATCAGAACTGTTAAATGTAAAGATGATTTCCCAATTTATTGCTTTCCTCCTAATCTTGTCTGCATTACTTTTGTTTGTACAAAACCGTTTTAACTTAATATAATCAAAATTATCTATCTGGTGTTCAGTTAAGAATTCCAGTTCTTTGGACACAAATTCCTTCCTTCTTCACAGGTCTAAGAGGTAAACTATCCTATGTTCCTCTCATTTGCTTATAATATCACTCTTTATGTCAAATCATGAACCCATTTTGATCTTATTTTGGTATGTGGTATTAGGTGTGGGTCAAGCCCTAATTTCTTCCATACTAGTTTCCAGTTTTCTAGTGTTTTTTTAGTTGATTCTCTAGGGTTCTCTAAGTTTACCATTATATCATCTGCAAAGAGTAATAATTTGATTTCCTCCTTAGCTATTTAATTCTTTTAATGTCTTCTTCTTCTCTTATTATGGCTGTTATTTTAAGTTTAGAAGGGTCATTGACAAGTAGGAGCTTGGAGCTTGCCCAGAGAAACGGGTTAAAGTTATGAAGGCATTTGAAATTGTAATGTGAGTAATATTTAAGAAACTAGGAATATTTAGCCTGGAGAAAGTATTTAATTTTCTAGTTCTCTACCATCACATGCAAAAGGTTTAGGTAACTAGGATTAAAATTTTATAGTTTGAAGCGATCTCAGGAGTCATCTAATTAAATCCCATTCTTTACATAAGGGAAAACTTAAGGCTTAGGAACTTGAAAGGATTGTTAAAGATGATACAAAGAGTAAGCATCAGATGTGGGATTTGAACCCAGACTCTGTAACTGTAGTAGGAGTCCTCTTTCCACTATGCCATATTGTTTGCAAAGAGATAATATTAGGGCCAATGAGTATAAATTTCAAAATACAATGATTTTAGTTAAATGTAAGGAAGAAATATCTAAACAGAAGAATTATGTAAAATATATGTGTGTGTGTGTGTGTGTGTGTGTTTTAAATGTAGTTATTTCCTTATCTCTAAAAGTATCAAGATAAAAGAGGATGGCCCCTAATTGATTATGACATGTAAGTGATCCATTCATCAGACTGAATAGTGGACTTCATATTCTCCAATGCTCCTTCCAGTTCTAGGATCTTATGATTCTATGTGCCTCTTTTCATATTTCTTTAAGAAATTTCTCTGGAGACTAACTTTTATAGAAAACTTTTCAAGTTCTACTAATTTAAACAACTAATTGGCATACAATACATGGTTTTCTTTTGTGTGGCTATACTCATTTTTATAGAAAAAACTTTCAGTGATGTTAGGATCTGAGGAATATGGTATGTAATGATGATGATATTAGAAAATGAAGAAAAAAAGCATATTGAGTATAAAAAACAACTAAGAGATGAAAGAACTTCAGTGGGGATCTTGTGTCTGCCAAGACAGCATTGGAATTATTATGTTAAATTTCATACATGTCTCCACTCTCAAAAAATAAAACACTATGTAATATATAATATTCATAGCTTTTTAAGCCGTCTTTTTTTCCTGTTCTTTATACAAGGAAATGTTAAATTTCTCAGGTTCATATTCCTAAAAATGATTTCTTTTAAAACATAATTGAAATAAAGGATGAAAGTACATCAATTCCACATGTAAGACTTATGTGCTATGTTTTTTGCCCAACAGTAAGTTTCTCTCAGATCAGGCCTCTCACTTTTTCTCTCCCATCAGTGCTCTGAAAAGAGATTGGAATTGTCTATATTTTCTCTTGAAACTAGGAACGAGAAAAGTCTGGATCTCTTTTCTCTCTTGCTCCCACTAACTCTACTCACCCCTCAAGAATGTTAATTTCTAAATAGTTACCAATCTTTAACAATAAGGAGAGAGTCTCAGAAAATTTGCTCTTTGAATCGAGGTTTGCACACAGATAACAAATGATGGAGGTTTTAGTAAAAGCATAAAGTTTGAAAAATTGCTAAAGTCCTTAGAATCCAGCAAAAGCAATCTAGTAGAGAAAATACAGAATAGATTCTTTAAGAGTAATCTTTTATTTGTATTAATCATTCTTTGAAATGTGTGTGTGCATGTATAGTAATGTAGTAGGACTATTATAAAAAATCAAAAAAGATACCATAATACTGTATTGGATAAGAGAAATACTTTTATACTATTTGATTTTCTTTTTTCTTGATTACAATAGTTTTATGAACAGAGTAATCATTCAATAAGTTATTGCTGGTAATTGATTAAGGGGAAAAGTATTAGCATTTTTATGTGTTCTTTCTAAGCAAATCATTTTATTTAGTGTGAAAGATTCAAGAGTCAATGCAATATAGATAAGGCTCTCAAGAAACTTGCAGTATAATGGCAAGAGAAGACATAAACACAAATAATTATGAGATTCTATGTGTAAAAAAGTGTTCTAGCAAAAGTATTATGAGAAATTTGAGGAGGGAAAGATGGCTTTCAGCTAAGGGATTCACTGGAAGGTTTGAACCAGAATTACAACTGGGAAGAAGGAACATACTTTCATATTAGTCATATGGTAGTTTAGGATCTCTTATTAGTGTCAATCTGGACCAAACAATCTGGACCTAGGCCAAGCCCCACTTGATCATTGTTTGGATCCTGATTGACTCAGGTTGAATGTAAATAGGAGTCATTTCTGCTTTGGCCAGAAACCCTGAGTGTGTGCCCCTCCCAGATTTATTTATTTATTTATTTAGATTTTTGTTGGACTAGGTGAAAGAGAAGATTCTTTGCCTCAATTGCTACCTAGTCTTAATCACTGAATGGGTGCAGTCTCAGTCAAACTGAGACCTGTTGAAGACCTTAGCTTAGTTTAAAAAGGCCCAGGTCTCCCATTGCATCCAGGGCCAACTCCAGTCTTCTTGATCTAAATCTGGCCCCTGGACACAAATGTCTCTGAGGGGGAAAGTGAGGCAGCTGACTTTGTACAGCTCTCCCTCACTTAAATCCAATTCACATGTGTGTCATGATATCACTTCCCTGATGTCTTAGTCCTCATCTAGAACAGAGTACAAACAACAATGATTGTACTGGGACTGGCAAAATGACCAAAACAAAGAGAAAAAAAAAAACAAAGAAAAGGTAAATTTTAATGTTGTTTACCTGAAATGTCCAGGATAGGAAAGAAGGTTGAGGACATATTTCAAATGCATGGACTTCTAGTCACAGGATATTTCTATTTTATGAAGTGGAAAATAAAGTGTCACTAGGGGTTTTGAGTGTGATTGTGATGTTAAAAAGATTTTTTCTTGTGATAGAAAGAGTGATAAACTTGGAGTTAAATTCAAACTCCATCTCAGATACTTATTAATAATATAAAAATAGGCAAGTTATTTTACCTCTAATTGCTATTATTTATCTGTAAAATGGAAGTGATAACTTGCACTATTTATGTCACCAAGTTGTTGGGAGAAAAAAAGAACTACAGGAAAAAAAAAAGAATTTTAAAACAATTATTTTAGGGAATGCATTGACAAAGGAGTACAATGACCAAAAGAAAAACAACTAGGTGGCTAGTATAACAGTATAATTAAGAAGAAATGAAGGCATGAAATTAGGTTTTTGCTTTGTAAGTGGAAAAAAGAAGATGGATGTGAAAAATATCACATGCATAGAACAACAAGGAATTGACAACTGATTGCCCAGGTAGCATCAAAGAGAGGGAAGTGTCAAAGACAATTCTGATGTTATGAGTTTTGGTGACCATGGAATTTGTGCATTTAAAGAAAGTAAAGGATAAAGTTTTTAAATGAGGGTAGAAGTATGGTAGAAATACCATGAAGACTCAAAGTTCAATTTTAGACATGTTGAATTTGAGGTACCAGTGGAATTTATCTAATATAGTTGGAAATACAGAGTTAGTTATAAAGTGTAAGTTAATTTATAAATATATAAATTAAAAAGCCATCTACATAGAAGTGATCATTGTAGCCATAATGTGATCACAAAGATTAATAATAATAAAAAAGAGGTGATTTGAGGAGAGGCCATAGAACAAAAATAGGGGGCTTATTCACATTTATGAAAAAAGGAGTTATTCAGCAAAAGAAGCAGAGGAGTGACCACAGAGAAATTATGATATAATAGAAAAAGAGCTAGTTTCAAAATCAGAAAGATCTGGATTCCTGTGCTATTTTTGACACATACTGGCTATGTAGCTCTATCTCTTAATTAATTATTAGTAGCCCTGGGCCACCTCCTAAAATTAAAAGTTGCAGGATATCTGCCAATTAGTATCGGTAGAGGGAGTTTCCTCACTGGAAATTACCTTTCTTAGTAAAATCAAAAGTTTGTTTCAAGAAAAACAAATTTAAAAAATTAAGGGATGATCCACAATTCCAAACAGTGCTGAGAATTCAAAGAATCTAAGTAAAGATCTTTAAATTTAGCAACTGCAAGTTCATTGGATATCTTTGAAGATATGAATTTCAATACAATGGTAGAGGGAGAAGACAATTTTCTTGATTTGATAAAATAAATGTCAAAAGGAATTATAGACAACATAGACTACTTTTTTGGTAGGAGTATGTATTATTACAATGAACACATGCATGACTAATCCACAATTGTTAAAAAAAAAAAGGGCCTTCTTTGGTGACTACTGTTCATTCTTTTCTTTTTAACATATATTTATGCCTTCCAATCCCTTTGTTCTTTACCTATCCAAATTAAAACAATTTTTGCCCACTTATTCACTTTTTCATCCAATCATCTGTGGACTTCTGCTGTGGGCTCTGAATCTGTAGTGTATATATATCTAGTTTGTATCTGTTTCCATGGTTCATGGTCGAGGAATGTTTCAAGACTAGTCAAAACCAAACCCTTATTTTTAGTGTCTTTATAATATTCCATGTCTGTAATTATTATATTCAAAAAATCATAGTGATGGAAGTTGTGATGCTTTATATCAGAAGCACAGCTTCTACATGGTTGCTATAGTCTGACATTATACATTTTGTCAGATTCTACTGAAACTTTTTTCTTACCTGTGATCTAAACTTCTTTTGATTATACATTCTGATTGTAACCAGAAGCTTTGGCGTTAAAGCACTACAAAAGGCAAGATAGAGTGAACAGAGTGCTTTTTCTCAGCTCCATCTTTATTACTCTTTGAACCTTGCTAGCAGAAATATAGGCAAAATCCTTTCATCCAAAGTCAGCTTACTTTTTTGCAACTACCTATGTGACTCACAAAGTTTGGTTTAAATAAAATAGACCATTCTAATTAGGTTCATTGAAACCTTTAGTTATATGAATCTAGTGATGTCAGCAGGTTTCTTTCACCATTTCATGAGAGCTTCTCTAGAGATTCCTCTTGACCTGGTAGTATGAACATCCCTGTTTAATCTTTGAGCTTGATAACCTGCCATTCAAATTGTTTTTTAGTAAAAAAGTTCTGGTTCTCATTGTTCTTGAGCTCCAATCATTTAAACTTAATCCCTCTTAGAGCTTCACCCTCTTGCCTCATCAGTCTGTTACTCAAATAATAAGGTCATTTCCATGGTGTTTTAAGTGCCTCCTCTAAACAAAACATTTCATTAGGTGTTAATGATTCAAAGATAGACACAACATAGATGCTGCTCTCAAAGTACTTAAATGTTAAGGGCAGGAGAAGATATAAATATAAATAATTATGAAAAAAAGTTCAAAGGAGAGTTCCAGGAAAAGTGTTAAGAGGGAGAGATGATTTTCAGGTAAAGGATGCAGGAAGAAGTTTTCATAGATAATTTGAGCTTGAAAAGAAGGGACTTTTTTTTTTTGTTATCCCTAGTAGAATTAACCTCTTTAAGGGCAAGGAATATTTTTTGTTTGGGTTCAGATATGGTCTCTGACATTTATTAGCTCTGTTACTGTGGAGTTAATCTCCTTGTCTCAGTTTGTTCAACTGTAAAACGGGGATAATAATAGCTGCTACCTCTCAGGATTGTGAGGGTCAAATAAGATAATGTTTTATAAAGCATATTTAGCACACTGCTTGACACATAGTAAGTACCATGTAAGTGTTTATGACCTTCATACTCTCTTCCCTTTCTTTTATTCTATAAATGAATATTCTTCATATGACTACAAACAGAAGTGATGATGAAGATTGAAAATATGGGCTGAAATTCTGTTATGGGCACTAATCTTTTTCTTATCAATTTTCAGTCATTATAAGAGAGGCATTTGAGAAAATTAATTTGACTTGGTAAACTAAATGGTAAAGAGTTGGGATGGTAAATGGTAAAAATGTGGGATACATGTAATGAGTTTGAAATTCTCCAAGGAGGTTGTTGGATTATGAAGGACTTTTAAAAAATAAATATATTGCCTAAATATATAGATATAATAAGGAGCCACTGGCATTTATTGAATGAGGAAAGGGAGTGAAATGTGAAGATCATTGTCAACTGAGTGAAGAATGGATTGCAAGGTGGAGAAAGGAAGTAGGAATTGGGTTTATTTTTACTTTTGTTTGTATCCCCAGTGCTCCTCACAATGTCAGCCACATAATAATCACTTAAATGCTTCTTGGTTTGATTGCTATAGATGATACTTCTCAGTAAAATGAGGTACTTTGGGGAGAAAAGTAGCATAGATGTTTTTGAGAAAAGAGAAGGTTTAAAATACCTCCTGGAGAGAAGGTAATAGAATAAATCAAGGAAGAATAAAACTTTTACCCATGTGTTAGATGAGACCTAGTTTCTATTTTTTTTAATAATAGGTTTTTATTTTTCAAAATGCATGCAAAGGTAGTTTTTAACATTCACCCTTGCAAAACCTTGTGTCCAAATTTTTCTCCTATCTTTCCCCTCTCTCCTTCCCCTAGACAGCAAGTAATTCATTATAGATTAAACATGAGCAATTCTTCTAAACATATTTCCACATTTATAATGCTATACAAGAAAAATCAAATCAAAGAAGAGAAAAAAAGAATAAGAAATAGAGCAAACAATAGCAACAAAAGGTTAAGATACTATGTTGTAATCCACATTCAGTCCCTATAGTCCACTCTTTGGATACAAATGGCTTTATCCATCACAAGTCTAATGATATTCTTCTGAATTACAGCTTTGCTGAAAAGAGCCATGTTGATCAGAATTGATCATCATATAATCTTGTTGCTGTGTACAATGATCTCCTTGTTCTATTCACTTCACTTGACATCAGTTCATGTAAGTTTCTCCAGGCCTCTCAGAAATCATCCTGCTGATTGTTTCTTATACAATAATAATATTCCATGACATTCATGTACAAAAATTTATTCAGCCATTCTCCAGCTGATGGGCATCCACTCAGTTTCCTGTTTCCAGTTCCTTGCCATTACAAAAAGGGCTGCCACAAATATTTTTTCACATGTGGGTCCCTTTCCCTTTTCATTTTCTATTAGAATCAATTATAGAACAAGTAGGGATGATGACATGACTTTCTCCAACATCATTCATCAACATGTAGATAGAAAAAGAGAATGTTTGGTTAAGTTGGAGCTGGGATTTGGTAAGGCAAATCTTATAATAAGGCAAAAGTCAAGGTATTTGAGGGTAACATACAACAGTTAGTTGAATTGGTTAACTACAGGGGCAAGACTGTGAATGAAAGGAAATGAAATCAGTATAGAATTGAGTGATAAAAATGAGAATAAGAATAAGTGATGGAACTAGAGGTTGTAGAAAAGATGAAAAATGAATTGAAGTAGCATGAAATAAGAGATGGGGGGAAGAAGATAAGTTGCAATTGCATTAGGTAGATCATATAGGTAGAATAGTTATGGATAATGATTATATGAAAGTTGTGATATTCTCTGTATATGACTGAGATAGACTAGAGTCAAGAGGTTGTAGTTATTGATGAAATGGGATAAAGGGAAGGCAGTGTGTTTAGTGGAACCATCAGCAAGCATCATAAATTTCCCAATAAAAGAAGTCTTTAATTGCTTGTGAAAAGAGGGACAATCTAAAAGTAAAAGGGAGGAGAAAGAATATGTATTCCTGGAGAGGGAGGTCAAAAATGAAATGTCTTTTTTCAGGGGAAAACCAAGTTAATGTTATCCCAGGATGGAGAGGTATAAAGTGAAGAAATTGAGGATAAAGGGCAGATAACCCAGAGTGAGGACTTGAGAGGGTACAAGGAAATGGGAGGGCAGAGGAGGAAAGACCCTATGAGGGGTTATGGTTAAGGCAGACAGAAGTTAAATGTAAAGAAGGCCTAGCAGCAGAAAAGGGTTTTCTCTCCAAAGACACTGACTTTAAATTATAGCATTAAGATGGGAAAATAGCAGTTCTGCCCTTTGGTTCCAAGCGTAATAGATTTCTCTTCATATGGCAGCCCTTCATATAATTCAAGACAGCTCTCATGTCCTCTTTTAGTACTCTAGTTCCATCAACTAAGTAAAAAAATGATTTCAAAGTTCTCTCCAGATTGGAGGTAGACTTTATATGTCATCCAGCTTGTCAGTGCCCTTTATAAAATATGACAACTAGAAATGAGCATAATTATCCATAAATTGCCTAACCAGGGCATATTGCAGAGGGCTAACACTTCTCTGTTCTTGACACTATGCTTCCCTTAAAGCAGTCTAAGATTACATGAGTTTTTTTTGGCTTCAGTTTATACAATTAAATCATACTGAACTTGACCAATAATAACTTTCAGAAAAAGATATCACTGGACCAAATTCAAGATTGCTGGAAGAAAGCTAGTTGATTGTGAAATTTTCAGTGTGAGCATTTATACCACAGAACTTGGTTTATTATGATGTTTATTGTCTAATTTTAAGAAAGTGATGGAGGCAGGGCAGCTAGGTGGCGCAGTGAATAGAGCACCAGCCCTGAAGTCAGGAGGACCTGGGTTCATATCTGGTCTCAGACACTTAACATTCCCTAGCTGTGTGACTCTGGGCAAGTCACTTAACCCCAATTGCCTCAGCAAAAAGCAAAAAAAAAAAAAAAAAAAGAAAGTGATGGAGGAGATGTTGATAATGTATCTTAAAATGAAAAGTCTATCTTGCATATATTTTTCCTGGAAAAAGTGCTGTTAAACATTGACTATCACAACCCTGCTTTCAGAGTTTTTTTATCTCAAACTCTTCTCACCACACCTCGTCAAGTCTCCATCCTGTACTTGTGAAGTTGTTCTTTTGAACCCAAGGATAAGACTTTATATTTATCTCTATTGCATAAATTAGCTTTAACTTGGCACTTCAGATTGTTAAAAATCTTTTTGAATATTCTATTGTCCAATGCTTTAGCTTTTCATTCTTCCTTGTTTAAATGTAATTCTGATATATATACCTTTATCAACTTGCTGATCAATGTCAGCACCAAACTAAGCACAAAGCTCTAGGACAGTTGTTACAAGTTTGAAAATATATTCATAAATGCCTACTCAGCATTCAATTTAAAATTTACCTAGAGCTCTCATTGAACATGAATGACTGCCAAATATTTTTTGTTTGGTTTTAAAATTTGGGTAAATTATTTTATACCACTTCACTGATTGTCTACTTGACTAGCACCACTCTTAAAAAGAAGAAATGTTGTTTAATCTGAAATGATATGCTCCTTATAAAGACAAATTAACCTTTTTTTAGGCAGTGCTTCCTTTTCTAGATGTACTCCAGTCATTCCTTCAAAAATGCATCTTACAATTTTACTAAAAATTTAATTCAAGGTTATTTGCCCATAATTTGCACTTTTCTCTAGTTTTTTTTTTGAAAATTGATACATTTTTCTATTACTGTATACTTCTATTTTTCACAATTTTTCAACCATCACTAATGGTGTATCAACCATGACATCCACCCATTATTTCAACATCTTTGGATGTTTGTTTGAACTTGGTAATTTAAAATAATTTTTAAAGTAAAGGCTCAGTGCTCTTGGATCATCTCCTTTTTTGTCTGGAGCTTCAAAACTAATGAATCTTTGATTTCTTTGCCCCTGGTGTTCAAAATTGTCAGAGAAAAGAAGCAAATTTGGTTGATTATTTCTGCTATCTCACAATTGTCCTTTTTTCTTTTTTCTGTCCACCCTGAGTGACAGCACTTGTAGTCCTTGCCCTTCTTTCCTTAGACATAGCTTGATGTACTCCTTTTCATTTGCCTCAACATCTATTGCCAATTTTAACATATTCTGAACTTCTGGCAGTATTTTTATATTATGTGTGCTACTTTTGGGGGCATCTTGTTTTCATCTTCTATACATCTTAAATATTGTGGTTTCTGATGAGTTCTCTGTGTGTGTATGAACTTTATTTGTTTATTTGTTTATTTTTTACTGAGGCAATTTGGGTTAAGTAACTTGCCCAGGGTCACATAGCTAGGAAGTGTTTTTTAAGTGTTTGAGGCCAGATTTGAACTTAGGTCCTCCTGACTTTGGGGCTGGTGCTGTATCCACTGTGCCACCTAGCTGCCCCCTGTGTATGAACTTTAGATGTCCACATAAGTTCAGTCAGAAACCTATTTAATTCCTTATGGTTTATATTTTATTTGCAAGAATGTGTATAAGCAGCAATAAATTGATTGACTTCATAGTTTTATTCTTGAAAGTTTCTTATTATTATCCTTAGATTTAAAACAGTGGAAATGTTGGAAATGTTCAAAAGAGTAAAGGTGGAGAGTTGAGGGAGTTTGTAACAGATAACGTTAATATTCTGGAAAAAAAAGGAAATAGTTTCCCAATAATGAAGGGGAAGGAGATAAGGTTTGTATATTGAGGAGACAATAGAAAGTATGGATTTTAATAGTTAATAAATAATTGCCAAGTAACAGCGAAAATCAGTTGAGTTTAAGTATGAACTTTTAGTAGGTAAACCGCTCAACATGCTTTCTTTAAAAAATGGTAATATTTATTAATGACAACTTCTAAATTTTGCTTAAGTGATAACTTTAATGTAAACTATGTATTTTCATCAATAAATAATGTATTTATTATATATTTCATACTATGGAAAAACTTAATATGATGAGACATAAGGAACCACTGTAGCTTTCTGAGTAGTAGTCTTAATGATTGAAATAGTATTAAAATAATATATAATTTAAATTTGAAAGGAAAAGTTCTTAGAGTTATGGAAGGCAGCTACATAAAAACTTTCACATTATGATAGAAGCATGGAATAAGGTGGGAACAGGGAGACTAGAGAAAAAGATAGGAAATATTTTAAAAGAAAAATTAACAATATTAATGACTGATATCATATAAAAATGAAGGAAGGGTATAAGTCAATGAGGTCCCAAAGAATACACAGCACATTGATTGGAAGTAAAATTATTTTATTGACAAACATCAAGATGTAAGAAGTTGAAGCATGCTTATCAACTCAATTTAGGTTTGTTGAACTAGGAGAATAGGCTGGAGATAAACCTTTGTATTGTCAGCATCAAAATAACCCTTAACAATTTTAAAATGAATGATTCCTCCCAGTGAGAGAGCATAATAACGGAGAAAAGTTTTGTATCAAGGAAAAGAACACTTTGAATTAGGAAGGAGGATAGGGCAGCTAGGTGTCTCAGTGGTTAGAGCACCAGCCCTGAAGTCAGGAGGACCTGAGTTCAAATCTGGTCTCAGACACTTCCTAGCTGTGTGACCTGGGCAAGTCACTTAACCCCAATTGCCTCAGCAAAAAGAAAAAAAAAACATATATTGAGGAAGAAGGAGGATAAAAAGAATATAGAAGAGAAGTTGGAAAGCTAGGACTAGAATAAGAGTAAATAGAAAGTGTGGAGATTAATTTTAAATAGGAAATTAATTAGTTCAAAGGGTTTGTCAGTGGACTAATGAACTTGGTATAGAAATAGGAAGAAGAACCTTTGTTTTAAACTTTATTTATCTCTTTATAAAATCTGTGCATGTTCAGTAATGCATATTTAAGAGGAATGAAGATACCACCTGGAACAGAATATTGTCAATCCAGTCATGCTTCAGTGAGCATGAATGATTAAGATGCAGCAGTTGGGGATAATCTGATTGGAATTAAGTAGTTGTTGATTAGAGTTACCCCTTTACATTAGGATGATAGACTGATCTTTGGGACACATCTAGGCCCTTGAAGAAAATTTGAGAAAGCTGAATTGGACAGTTAGATATACATGGTGAGCACACACACACACACACTCACACACTCATAGCTAAGCTAAGAATGGGTCTAAGTCCTAGGTAGAAAGGAAGCAAGTTAAAGGTAATTCAGAGAGAGACAAGAGTAGAAGTTACATGTATTCAGAACTGCTCCAAGCATATATAACTTTAACCTTGTCATTATTTCTGGATTGTTGTGAATCCTTTAGGTTTTCAGTATTCTGCCTATGGAATGAAATGAAAAAAATGTAACTAAAATTCCTTGTTACCTTAAATGCTTTCACATTTTACTCACATCTGTGAAGATTTAGAAATAAGCTATATTTTTAAGATTCCCAGAGAAAATTATGGATGAGGATGAAACAAACCAAAAAAATTAGTTTTGGAATAGGGGAAGGAGGCCACCAAGATTGAGTCTAAACCCTGTCAACAGACAACCTTGGGTGATAGTTCATAAGTTGTATAACTATAAAGTCATATGACAAATCTGTGTTTTAGATTATGAGGAGATACTTGTTGAAGATGATTTTAAATGTTTTTGGATAAAATAATTGTTAAAAGATGAATTTTAAATCTCATATTTCCATGGTTGTTGCAGCTTGTCTGTGTCATCATTATGCAACATTTAGTCCTGACCCTTTCAGGTTTAAGAACTAAGATTCATCAGATCACTCAATATAACCAGGTCCTAGCATAATGATTACTGCTGACCAAATTCTCATGAACTAATTTATAAATAGAATGCTAGTGTTTCATTTTATGTTGAGATGCATAATTGCCAAGTAGACTGCAATATTCATATTTGAGAGGCAGTGATTTGAGCATCAGAGCAAAGGAAGGTAAATCATTTGAAGAGAAATTTATATCAAGCTATGATTGACTAGCAAGCCATGCTTACCATGTGGAGATGTGCTGAGCAATTATAAGAATGAATGAATGACATTCATCTAGTGCTTTTTTATATATATTATCTCACTGAGTGGCATTAAGGACCCTGTGAAGTAAGGAACTTCTTTGTTATTGTTCTCTTATTCTGATAAGTTAAATTGGACTGTCAGAAGTAGAGTGACCCTCCCAAATGAGGATCAGAGATGTGACTAGAGTTGTCTGACTCTCAGTAAAATTTTTTCAACTTTACGATTTCCTCTGGAATACTTAATGCCACTTTTACAAGGAAGTCTTATTACTGAAAAGGGCTAGATACACACTAACAGATTATTCTTTTATCTAGATTACATGAAAAGAATATTTTTTTCTGCATATAATCAGAGCCAGCCAGATGGCAAAGTGGATAGAGCAGTGAGCCTGGAGGTTGGGAGACTTGAATTCAAATTTGAGATATCATGTTTCCTTAGTTAAAATTCTGAGCTCAGACACTTACTAGCTGTATGACCTTAGCTGTGTGAATAAGTTGTTTAGCCTTGCTTGCTTCAGTTTCCTTATCTATAAAATAATCTGGAAAAGGAAATGGCAAATCATTCTACTATCATTACCAAGAAAACTCTAAATAAAGTCACAGAGTTGGACATGTTGGAAAGCATCTGAACATGTTTTTGGTCAAATTAGTTGATTTTCCTAGTCATTTGGAAGACTTGGGTTAGCAGAGTTTCCAGATGAGAGATTATGACTTCCTGAAGCCTAATTCCTTCCCTAATGCTTCTAGTTGGAGTTTATCTTTCCAGGTCAGAGGAGCATGGATCCTCCCTCCATTTAACATCTTTTATCTCCAAATTCTTAAGGCTACAAAAATTTGGGAGTTTATAAGGAAATTTTCAAAACAGTCTCTGTCTTTGGTTTCTAGTCTTCTACTATTTTATAACCTTGCTACTTTTTTTAAAATCTTTTTCCCAGTTGACTTTTTTTCCTGCTCCTTCCTGGCTATATTCTTACTGTGTCCACTGCCCTACTTCATTTTTGATCTGCATATGGGAATCAGGACTTAGTGTGTATCAGAATATAATTTTAAACTCAAATTACTATTCTATACAGATGTGTCTGACCTAAGAAAACCAGCTGTATGATCTGAGACTGAGAGATATTAAGTGAATTGCCCAGTTACACAACAATAGGCAGGATTTGAACTTCCTGAATTATAGACTAGTGCTCTCTTCCACATTCTATCCACTATGGCACTTAGCTGCCTTGGTAGTTTGAATCTGATTTCCTTTTTCCATTCTTCTTTCACCATTACTCCTGTGAGTTCACATCTCATCCTATACCATCTGTAGGATGGGCATGAAAATTAGATACATTATTGAAACTTAACCTTTTGTTACATAAAAGGACCCTTTTTTATACCTTGGCAACAGCAGCTATTATGGGGTAGTCATCACAAAGTTTTGGAATTACTGCTGAGGCCTGGTTGACCTGATTACTCAGTCAGTAAAAAGCAGTATAATACACTACATCTAGGTGACCATAGATCACTGAAACTGGGTTCACCTGTCTACCCCAGTCATCTTCTTAATTTCTTCTTTGCTGCTGGCATTGTCTCCTGTCCCTTATTATGGGAAATGCAAATAAATCCAAACCACAATTATTTTTTAGAAACATTTGATTTAGTTAAATTGTTAATTTTAGTTAGTTAAATTGAGTTCTCTGTGGCTCCACCCACCATTCCTTGACTTTTCAGAACAAATTACACTTGCCTGATCAATTCCATCCTAAATGCCTGATTAGAATTTAAGCTCCTTGAGACAAGAACTATTTAACATTCAAAAATGCTTTTTGTTAATTTATTATTTCTCTCGAGTATCCACTGTGAATAAAGTTGGTTTGGAACTCATTCTTTTTATTCACTTATGTTTTCATGGGAATTTGGTCTTAAGTTTTGCCGGATTGTATCTCAACTAATTTAGGAAGTGATATAAGACAAAATTTATTTATAAAATCTCAATTGTAAAGTCCTTTCATAATAACAATTCAAAAACCCCCAGTTAGGCAAACTACTTTACTGTTTTTAACTGATTTTTTTCCTTTGTTCAGTCATTCAGTTGTTTCCAACTTGTTGTGATTTTATGTTCCATAGTGCATTAATATTGTTTATGGGGTTTCCTTGGCTTAGAAACTGGAGTGGTTTGCTATTCCTTCTCCAGTGAATTCAGACAATCATGTAAAGTGACTTGCCCAGGAACACAGGACTAGTAAGCATCAAGGTTGGATTTGAATTCAAGTCTTCCTGACTCTAGGTCCAGTACTACATCTACTGAGTTATCTAGCTGCCTCCATTTTTGGTTTGTTTGTCTATATTTCCATATATTCATTGGCATCTTTCATTACTCTGTATGTAAGAGCAGTAATATTCAAAGATATTTTTATATGGAACAAAAACAAAATCAGGAAACAAAACCAGATTAAATTTTTTAAAAGTCATATAAAAGTATCTCTTAACAAATTAGCCTACATTTCAGGCATCAAAAAGGCTATTGACTAGTCTGTTTTGCTTAGTTCTTAGTTTCAGAACACACATAAAAAGATTTCTGCAGGGACATGATGGCCATTTCTTTCCCCTGCTACTCTCACTTCAAGACATATATACTCCCGGCAGCTAGATGGCACAGTGAACACAGTAGAACACCAGTGCTGAAGCAAGGACAACCTGGGTTCAAATCTGGTCTCAGACCATTAACATTTAATAGCTGTGTGACCCTAGGCAAGTCACTTAACCCCAATTTCCTTACACACATACATTAAAACAACAACAACAACAACAACAACAAAAAAAAACCCCAACATACTCTCTCATTCTGTTTCAGTCTCCCTTAAGCAGACCATTACCCTCTCAACTCCATCTCAAAATATTTTAAAACACAGGGAGCTGATAAAAGTCCATTTCTCTCCCCCATCTCAAAGATTATGATAGTTTCAGTCACAATTGTGAAGATGATAAGGATTCTCAGTGAGATGTTTGCAGAGCAGTCAATTCATACTCTTGTGAATATACTGTTATGCATTGTTTCATAAGGGATATATATATTAGTTATATACTGAGTATACATGAAATTCTCTTCCTCTTTGTTTTTTCTAACCTGGCAAATCAGCAGGATTTGATCTATACTTTCCCTTGGCTAGACACTGCTTGATATTAACATCTTCCCTCTCCTTCTCCCACCTTTCTGTTAAAAATATTTTGGTTCTCCTGCATTCTGTGTCCAGTGCCAGGATTAACCCTAGTGATGATTTCAGCTATTTTCATGTAACTTTCTGTGTTTAACCTATTTAAAATTAATCATCTTTTTTGCATTTAAAAAAAGAAATACATTTTAAAATTTACTGTTTCTAATGTTTTTATTACACATACATGTATATATGCATATATATCAATCTACTCATATTTTCATAGTTTCTATAGGATATAGTTTTTAGAATGTACTTTATTTTATGTGATTATATTATAATTAAAATTCATTTATAGAAAAATTCTGATTTATAGTTAAGTAGAAGTGACCAATTTCTTTAAATGTTCACTGAGTGCTTATTCAGTGCTAATCAAAATCTCATCATTCTGTAAAGATAAACCAACTGAAATAAGTTATAATTCATCCTCATTTCTAGTCAGAATGAATATAGTAATTATGAGTAAGAAGTGAAGTTCTGTGTTCAGTTTTATAAATCCCTTATGAGTTCTGTGAACATTCTATACTTATATTTGGAAAAAAAGTTGTAACTCTATATCAGTAGTGACATTACTCAAATAAAAATGAATCCCTGTTTGACTTAGAAAACCACACATTTTCATCATCCATGTTGTATCTTCATTTTGTTATACATTTTCCAATTATGTTCTAATCTGATTCAGTAGAAATTGGGAGTTTTCGCTTGCAACATGTATATTACAAGTTTGACACCTCTGTATGCCAGCTGTTCTCAAGTCTTGGTTTCACGGACCCCTTTATTCACTTAAAAATTACTGAAGACTCATCTGGAGGAAATCTTATGAAAGTTATATTTATATTTATTATATTAAAAATAAAATGCCTTATTTTTTCTCTTTCCTTTTTTTGTAGTAAATTTATTTTCAATACACATTGCTTTATGAATCATGTTGGTAGAGAAAAATCAGAGCAAAAGGGAAAAATAATGGGAGAGATAAAAAAAAATAGAAAAAAGAAGCAAACATAGCATTCATTGATTTACATTCATTCTCTTCAGATCTTTTTCTGGATGCAGATGGCATTTTCTGTCCAAATTCTATTGGGATTGCTTTGAATCATTGAAATGCTGAGAAGAAGCAAACCTTTCATGGCTGATCATCACATTCTTGCTGTATACATTTGTGTACAATGTATTCCTCGTTCGGCTTATTTCACTCAGCAACAATTCATGTAAATCTTTCCAGGCCTTTCTATAATCATCATTTGTTCATCATTTGTGCAAACCCTTTTTAATTTAATGTAATCAAAATTGTGCATTTTGCCTTTCATAATGTTCTCTAGGTTTTTTTTTTGGGGGGGGGTCATCAATTCCTCCCTTTTCCAAAGATCTGATAGGTAAATTATCCCTTGTTCTCCTAATTTATGATATCCTCTTATATTCCCAAATCATGTATCTATTTTGACCTTTTTGATATGGGATGTGAGATGTAGGTCTATGCTGATTTTCTGACATAATATTTTCCAGTTTTTATTATTTTAAGGAAAGCTCCTTTTATCCCTATGCTTTGTAGTGTTTTAAATGGGAATGGGTGTTGTGTGTTGTCAAAACCTTTTTCTGCATCTATTGAGATTATCATATGATTTCTGTTGGTTTTGTTATAGATACGATTGATTATGATAATAGTTTTCCTGATATTGTACTAGCCCTGCATTCCTGGTATAAATCCTACTAGGTTATAGTATATTATTATCTTGCAGATAAGTGTCTGTAATCTCTGCTAATATTTTATTTAAAATTTTTGCATCAATATTCATTTGGGATATTGAATTTTCTTTCTTTGTTTTGGTCCTTCCTGATTGAGGTATTAGTGCCATAATTGTGTCATAGAAGGAATTTGGCAATATTCCTTTTTTACCTATTTTCCAAATTGTTTACTTGGTATTGGAATTAATTGTTCTTAAAATGTCTGATAGAATTCACTTGTAAATCCATCTGACCCTGAAGAATTTTTCTTAGGGAGTTCATTAATGACTTGTCCAATTTCTTTTTCTAAAATGGGACTATTTAAGTGTTTTATTTCATCTTCTGCCAACCTGGGCAATCTATATTATTGTAAATATTCATCCATCTTGTTTCAATTGTCAGACTTGATGCCATAAAGTTGGTATTTGTTTGGGATTTTTTAATTTGTTCTTTTTTTCTCTATTTTATTTACATAGCTATTTTGAGATATAAAATTTCCCTTAATAAGAACTGCTTTGGCTGCATCCCATAGGTTTTGGTATGGTGTCTCATTAAAGTCATTTTCTTAGATGAGATTATGTATTGTTTATGTAATTTGCTGATTGACCCACTCATTATTAAGAATTAGATTATTTAATTTTCGATTGGTTTTTGTGTAACTTTCCCTGGGCCTTTATTGAGTATAATTTTTATTGCATTGTAGTCTGAAAGGAAGCATTTATTATTTCTAAATTTTTACATTTGATTCTAAGGTTTTTATGCCTAATACACAGTCAGTTTTTGTGTAGGTGCCATGTGCTGCTGACAAAAATTTTATTCCTTTCTGTCCCTATTCAATTTTCTTCAGAAGTCTACCATATCCATTTTCTAGGATCCTATTAACCTTCCGAGTTTCTTTCTTGTTTATTTTGTGTTTAGATTTGTCAGATTATGAGAGGAGAAAGTTGAAGTTCCCCACTAAAATAGTATTGCTGTGTATTGCTTCCTTTAACTGGCTTCTAGGAATTTGCCTGCTCTATCATTTGGCACCTACACATTTAATATCATTACTACTTCAGTATTTACTATACCTTTTATCAAGATGTACTTTCCCTCCTTATCTCTTTTAATAAGATCTATTTTTATTTGTGCTTTATCTGAGATCAGAATTGTTACTCCTGTTTTTTTTTTTTTACTTCAGCTGAAGCATAATAAATTCTATTCCAGCCTGTTACTTTTATTCTGTATATGTCTCTCTGTGTCAAATGTGTTTCTTGTAAACAAAATATTATAGGATTTTGTTTTTTAATCCACTCTGCTATTTGCTTCCATTTGATGGGAGAGTTCATCCCATCCTCATTCATAGTTATTATTGCCAGCTCTATATTTCCCTCCATTCTCTTTTCTCCCCTGTATATATTTTTGTTCTCTCTTTCCACCCTGTCCTTATTAGAGTGGTTTTTTTACTCACCCCATCCACTACTTTATCTCCTATCACCCCTCCCCCTTCTCTGAGTAGTATTTTTTAAATACACTTTACACACTACTTTATGTTCTATCAACCTTTCTCTCCTCTTACCTTCTTCCCTAGTGTTTCTACCCTCCCTTCTATCCTATCCTTCCTTTTTGTTTTCTTCTTTCTCTTTATACTTCTTTGTAAGATTAGATTAATTTCTATACCTAACTGAATGATTAAGTTATTTCCTTTTAGGGCAAAAACTGATGAGTTCAAGCTTCAGACAATGTTCATTTCCTTGCCTTTTTCCCCTTGATTGTAAAAGACCTTTTGAGCCTCTTGGTGTGAACTGTCCCATTATACCTCCCCTTTTCTCTTATTCCTTTATAGACCTTTTTCCCATCCTTAATGTCTTTTTCTTTGATGTCATCACATCAAAGTACATTCACAACCACATCTTCAGTCCATGTGATACTCCCTTTTGTCTGCCCTAGTGACAAATACAATTCTCAAGATTTACAGATGTTTTTCTGTATACAGTTTAACCCTTAAACATATATGTTTCCCCTGTTTACCTTTCTCTGGTTCTCTTGAGTCCTATGTTTATTGATTGATTAAATTTTCTGTTTGGTTTAGTTTAGTTTTGTTTTTTTCACTAGAAATAAATTAAAGTCTATTACTTCATTGAAGCTCCATCTCCTGTCCTGAAAGGTGATGCTGAATCTCACTGGGTAGTTAATTCTTGTTTGTAACCCCAGGTTCTTTGCCTTCTGGAATATAGTGTTCCAGGCCCTCCTATCCCTTATTGTAAAAGATGCCAGAATGTCGAATTCTGACAGCTTGATATTTGAATTGTTTTTGTCTGGCAGTTTGCAGTATTTTTGTCTTGAGATTATAGTTTTGGAGTTTTGCACAGTGTTCTTTGGGATTTTTGCCTTGTAAGATCTCTTCCAGAGGTGAATAATAGACTTTTTCAAGGAATATTTCTCCCTCTGTTTCTAGAATAATTGGTAAGGTTTTCCATAGTGACTTCTTGTAGAATGCTATCCAGGCTCGTTTTTTGGTCATGGCCTTCAGGCAGGCCAATAATTTTTCAGTTGTCTCTTCTGTGTCTATTTTCCAGGTCAGCTATTTTGCCAATGAGGTATTTCACATTTTCTTCCTTATTTTCATTATTTTTAGTTTATTTGACTGATTCTTGTTGTCTCACAAAGTCATTATCTACCATTTGCCCAGTTCTAGTTTTTAATGTGTGATTTTTATCAGTTATCTTTTGTATCTTTTTCCATTTTGTTTATTCTACTGCTTGAATTGTTTTCTTGATTTTTTTTTTCCTTTTCCAGACTGTTGACTCTCTCACACATGTCTCTCATTTCCTTTCTCATTTTTTCTTGCATTTTGAAGTCTCTGGGCTTGAGACCAGGCTATCTCACTCTTTGAGAGATTTGTTCTGTGAACATTCTGTCCTTATCTGAATCTGTGTTTTGGTCTGCGCTGCCACCATAGTAGCTTTTTATGGTCAAGGTTCTTTTCTGTTTCTTACTCATTTTCTTTCCTTTCTTTTGGTATTTCCTCTTTTTTTTTACTTTTAAGGTGCAGGTCTACTCGTAAGGTAAAGAGGGCATTGTCCCAAGTTTGCAGTGCAGCACTGAGCCTTGGTTTTGAGCAGAGCACCCCCTTGTGTTTGCAGGGGGTAATGTTGTATGTTTGTTCAGGACCCAGCCTGGTTTCCCAGAGCTTGCCTTCTGAGCTCAGACTATAAGCTGCCCCCCTGCTGTGCTCCTCTCCTGGGCCAGGATTGAGGGTCCCAGTTGCTGATGTGCTGTGATTAAGTCCCTTACTAGCTTTCTCAGAGTCTATCTGACCTGGACTGAGCAGGCTTTTTTACCCCAATGAAATTGACCTTTCTTGAAGTTTTTCCAGTCTATCTTGAGCTGGAGAGAGGTTTCATTGTGTCAGATTCTGTTCAGAAGGTTATTTTCATGTGGTTTTTTGAGGGAACCTAAGAGAGCTCGAGCAGCTTCCTGGCTTTACTCCGCCATTTTGGCTCCACCTTTGGAACTCCTCAGTGCTTTATTATTATTATGAAAATAGTTTTCAACTTATGGACTCCCCAAATAGGTCTCAGATATCTCCATGGGCTCCCCACCACACTTTGACAACTGCTGCTTGATTAAAATTTTGTTACCATTAATTAAATTTTTCCTTCATAAATTTTATGAGGTGAAGCAATATAGAGAATAATGAACTGGCCTTCAAGTTTGGAAGACCTTTGTTCAAATCTTACCTCCAAAACATAATGGCTATTTGACCAAGACTGTTCTCCCTAGAAATGCTCTGAAAATGTTTCAGAATGATTGCTGACATGCATTCTTAGAGGGAGAGTCTTTATTGGGGGAATTCCTTTTATAGGAGAAATCATAATGCAGCCAAAAAGGTTGAAACACAGAAACTGTAAAACATCTCAAAGGACATCAAATCTAACGCTTCTTAATTTGTGGGTTATGATCCCACATAGGGTGCTTAACTGAATATGTGGTTTGTGAAAATTTGGCAACCGCAAAGAATATCCAATATTCCACCAAGATTTAATTAATTCTTTATGTAAAAATAAATAAGCATATCCACCTCATTAGTATGCAAATTTGCTTTCATCTTAATAAATGGCAAGATTTTATGTATATCCAAGAATTGTTGTAAAATAAATTTCTTTTTTTTTTTTATTTTAAGCTTTTTATTTGTATAACATATGTATGGGTAATTCCCCAACCTTGATCTTTACAAAGCTTTCCAATACAAATTTTACCCCCAGTCCCCTCCCCTCCCCCAGATGGCAGGAAGTCCACTACATGTTAATAATGTTGAGATGCTTGAGAAGTTATGCAAGAAAAATCCTATCTACAAGAAAAAAAAGAATCAGAGAAAGGCAACACAATGCAAGCAAATGTCAATAGAGATCATGAAAATGTTACGTTGTGGTCCATATTTCATGTCCCTCTTTCTGGGTGTATATGGTTTTCTTCAGTGAACAACTGGAACTGGTTTGAGACAATTCTTTATTTCAGAGAGCCATGTCCATCAGAATTGATCATCATGTAATTCTGTTGTTGCTGTGCATGATGATCTCCTGGTTCTGCTCGTTTCACTCAGCATCAGTTCATGCAAGTCTCTCCAGGCCTCTCTGAAATCGTCCTGCTGGTCGTTTCTTACAGAACAATAATATTCCATAACATTCATATACCATAATTTATTCAGCCACTCTCCAATTGATGGGCATCCCTTCAGTTTCCAGTTTCTAGCCACTACAAAAAGGGCTGCCACAAACATTCTTGCACATGTGGGTCCCTTTCCCTCCTCTAAGATCTCTTTGGGATATAGGCCCAGTAGAAACACTGCTGGGTCAAAGGGTATGCACAGTTTGACAACTTTTTGAGCATAGCTCCAAATTGCTCTCCAGAATGGTTGGAT
>JAJPUD010005737.1:85350-101604 GCA_023553655.1 Myrmecobius fasciatus
TTTCCCTCCCACTTCCCTCTAGCACCAGACAAGTTTCTATGTGAAATCAAATGTCTGATATACACTTTTAGAGCCCAGCCTGATGAGAGTAAGATTTACACAGTGCTCATCTCCCTCCCCTCTTTCTCTCAATTATATTAGGTTTTCTTTGCCTCTTCAAGTGATTTTACCTTGTTTTTACCTCCTTTTTTTTTAGATCTTATTTTACCACTTTTTCCCTCTTTTCCCCAGTATGACAACCTTTTCCCCTCTAGTTCTCTTTTTCATATTATCAAAGTAATATTTAGTTAATTATACCCCCAAACTTTGAGTATCCCCCTAGTAAAAATAAAGTTTTCAAGAGTCCTTTCCTTTTTACCTTTTTATGCATCTCTTGAGTTCTGTGTTTGGGTGTCGAATTTTTTGTTCAGATCCGGTCTTTTCATTAGAAATAGGTGAAATGCACCTATATCGTTGAATGACCATCTTCTTCCCTGGAGGATAATGCTCATTCTAGCTGGATAGGTTATTCTTGGCTGTAATCCAAGTTCCTTTGCCCTTCGGAATATCTGGTTCCAAGCTCTTCAATCCTTCAGTGTGGAAGCTGACAGATCCTGACAGATTCTAATTATTGATCCTCGGTATTTGAGTTGTTTCTTTCTAACTGCTAGCAGAATCTGTTCCTTGGTGCTATAGTCCTGAAATTTAGCCACGATATTCCTTGGGGTTTTAATTTTGGGGTCTCTTTCAGGAGGTGATCGGTGAATTCTTTCAATGGTGATTTTGCCCTTTGATTCTACAATCTCAGGGCAGTTTTCTTTCAGGATTTCCTGGAAGATAGTGTTTAGATTCTTTTTTTGATCATGGCTTTCAGGAAGTCCAATAATCCTTAGATTGTCTCTCCTAGATCTATTTTCTAAGTCAGTTGTTTTTCCTAGGAGATATTTCATATTTTCTTCTAATTTTTCATTTTTTTGTTTTTGTTTGACTGATTCTTCAAGTCTTAGTGAGTCATTCACTTGCATTTGTTCAATTCTTATTTTTAAAGTGTTGTTTTCTTCAGTTACCTTTTTAAGTTCCTTTTGTAACTGGCCAATTTGTTCACTGCACTCTTTTTCCACTTCACTAATTTTATTTTTTAATAAATTGGTATCTTTTTCATATCTCTTTTGCAGAGTATCATATCCTTCTTGCAAGATACTGTATCCTTCTTGCACTGATTTCAGTTTATTTTCCCATTTATCCTCCAGCTCTCTTTTGAGGTTCTTTATGCAGTCTTCCAGAAAGGCCTTTTGAAACGGGGACCAGTGATGGTCTTTGCTGTTTTTTTCTGGATTTTTGTCTAAAGAAACTTCTGTATCTGAGGTCGTTTCTTTGCCTTGATAAAAGCTGTCTATGGTGAGAGCTCTCTTTTGCTTCTTCATCATTTTTTTTTTTTTTTTAGACAGAGTGGATGTCTCTTTAAGGTAGGGGAAAAAAAAAAAAAAAACCTCGGCTGAAGACGCTTTGCCCTGGGGCACTTCGGCGAGTTGACTTAAGGTGCTGGGCCAGTGGGGGCTAGGACTAAGTCCGAATTACTCCTTAAACAAGGCAAGTCTGCCAGAACACCTGTCTCCAATCAGGGCAGAGTGTCCCGAGTGCCTCAGATAAACTTCAGGTGTTTGGAATTTGGAGTTTGGAGTTTGGAATTTCTTCCAGGATGAGCTGAGCTGAGTCCCACCCTCACTTCCGGCCTGCACAGGGATCGTCTATTTGTCTCTCTGTCCGAGTCCGACTAACCTGATATGAAGTTCTCCAGAGAGCCGTGCCCAAATATTTCTGAGTTCGTTGACTTGAAGATCAGTTCAGAGGCTTATTTTATTGTTGATTTGAGAGAAGATCGGAGGAGAGGCAGAAAGTCACCTTTTCACTCCGCCATCTTGGCTCCGCCCCCAATTTCTTTATGATTTATACCAGTAAATGCTTGATTTATAGACTTATTTTATATACCTATATACCCAATGTCATATAAAAATTTTTCAGCAAAAAGAAGTTTTGAGTGGAAAAAAGTTCAAGAAGCCTTGAGTTATAATCTACCTCTCTTATTTTACAAGTCAGAAAACTGAATTTGAAAGAGATTAAAGGACTGCCCCAAGTCATGCAAGGTAATGAAATAGGGGCAGTATCTGAAGTACAGAACCAGTAGTATTTCCCCCAGATCACATTGCCTTTTGAGTTTTAAGATGTGTGGAGGGCATCCACATTGCTACTAGTATAAATATGATTATATTAGAAGAGATAACAACAAAATAGATGACATTTTTAATCAAAGAGGAAAATTATGGGAAAACCATTTTTGATTTTTTGTCTTCCTTCAAATATCTGAAGTTACTATGTAAGGTGGAATGCCTTTTCTTCATTCTCCATATATTAAAGGTCAAGTGATTGACTAAAGCAATTATCACAGTGCCTGGCACATAGTAAGCATTTAATAAATGCTCAACTGACTAAAGAATAGATAGGTTAATAAGGACTAATATTGAAATGTGCTTGTTTACAGTCAATATTGCATCCTCCAGCTTATGGTATTGTTGAGATCTGGGCTTCCAAAGTGAAAATAAAACATCAAACTGCATCCTTGCCCTAGAAATCATTTTTGTGTCAAACTACCAGTGAAGAAGTTCTCTTGACATTACAATCTAATTAGTATGACTTGCCCTCTGATAAAGCAATTAGAAGTGCTCCATTGTTTTGATGTTTAGCTTGCATATTAAAAAATTCGTGGCACAGTTTTCTTGTTCTTGACAGGGCAATGACATTGAAGCCTTATTGCTTCCTGCTGCACTGAGATTTGTTATTTCATTAATGCAGTTGAACATTCATTCAGAGAATTAAGGTTTCATCTAAGGAACACAAGAGGGATTATAGATTTGAGTGATGTGTATATTTTAAAGATGATTATAATGTAAATTACAAATAAGATGCATATTTAAAATGACATTTTGATAGAATAAAGAAAAAGACAAAGCCTTCTAAGGGACAAAAAGATGCACAGTGTCAAGTAAAAGCTGAATGTATCTTGATATATTATCATATTTCATCTATTTTGTGCCATGTGAAATGATTGCAATTAAATCCAGCCTCACACTCAGAAGCTAATGTGTACTCACTAAACATTTTATATTAACCTAGTTGTAGGCAATAGTATGATTTTAAAAATAACTACTTCTTGCCAATTCTGTCTGTTAAATGTCTCTCAGATATATTCTCTCCTGTTTCTGCTGCCACCACTTTAGTAGGGACTGTTACAACTTACTTTCTAGATTAGTATAATAACTTATTTTTTACTTTTAATATTTTTGTAATCCAAATATTCATACTGCCTCCATTCTATTTGTCCTTATGGATAGATGTGATCCCTCACTGAAGTCCTAGTTCAATGTCACATCAGTGGTGTGTGTTTGTGTCTGTGTGTGTGTATGTATGTGTGTGTGGAAAGTAGTTAATAGAGGCTGGTTGAGCCTGGGTTTTCTTGTTTGTCCTCAGAATTCAAAGTTTAATAAGTGTGATTAAAATGAAAGACATTTGAGCAAAGGCTCAGTGAGGAACTGTCTATTATCTAAGGTCCCAGACCCCACATAAAGTATTGGATTTTTTGGTCACAGAAAATATTGAAGATTAATAATTTTTGAGGACCATTGACTAAATAATAAATAAATTGCAAATTGCATTGTTGAATAGAATTCCCGTATCCATGATATCACCGATTCTTTGTGTTGAAATAAAATTCTCCATTAACTCCCTATTGTCTACAAAATACAGTTCAAACTTGTTAGCCTGGCATTTAAGACTTTCTACCATTAGCACCTTTTGTGTTAGGGATGGTCAAGATCTTTTCCAGGTTGTTCCTTCACTTTTGGTGTCCACCTGATTCCCAACTTTCACCTGTGTTTCTAAAATGTAGCATGTTCATTGGCTATACCCCAGGAAAATCTTCTTGGCAAAAGAGAACTTTGTACACAGTAACAGCAAGATTATATTATGGCCAACTGTGATGAACAATGAGATGACTCAAGCTAATTCCAAGACTTGTGATGGAAAGGGCCATCCACATCTAGAGAGAAAGTTGTGAAGACTGAATGTGAATCAAAGCATAGCCTTTTCACTTTTTTTGTTTGTTTGCTTGTTTTTTTTTCTTTTCTTGTGTTTTTTCCCCTTTGACATGATTTTCTTTTGCTTAGCATGATGAATATGGAAATATATTTAGATTAATTGCACATAGGTTAAATCTATGTCAGATTGTTTGCTGTCTTGGGGAGGGTGCAAGGGGAGGAGAAAAATATAGAACAAAAAGTTTTGCAAAAGTCGATTTTTAAAAACTATCTTTGCATGTATTTGGAAAAATAAAATAGCATCATTAAAACAATCTTCTTAGCAGAAAGGCTAAACCAGGTTGAGAGTAACTGACAGGTCTCAAATTCATCAATGACTTTGGGGAGTATCTACTCCAAGTATTTGAAGACTTTTCCCTATGACAGCATAGATGGATAAGAACAATTTGTTCCAACAGAAATAAAGACTGGGTAAAGCAGGTACTATGGAGCACTTAGCCAGGTGTTGAAGACATTAAGGTCATTCACTGTATCCTAAGTCATCACCAGACATCTTGACTTCTGTTCTGCCACACACTGATGGCTCACAAAGAGATAGTGAAGCTGATGACTTTTTGCAAATCTGTTTCACTGAAATCCAATTCATGTATAAGTTAAGGCATTACTCATGAAGTCATTGGTTTTCTCTGAAAATTAATGACAAACAAGCTTTACAGCCTTAATCTTTCCTTTTGAATGCTTTTTAATCTCTAGTAAAATCCATTTCTTCCATAGTCACCTCCCAGTTTGTTGCTTTCTTACCTTTGCTCAAACTATCCTCTCTGTCTGTTGAAATTTTTGAAGTTCAATTTACTTGCCACTTTCCATCAGGCATTTCCTGCTCTTCTCACCTACTCTTTCTCTTCCCTTCTCTACTTTCCAAAGTAGATAATAAAAAATCCCCTCTCACTTGGGTGAATTTCCCATGGCACTCTGTAACTCTTTTATGCATATATTGTGTGTTATTTTCATGCAAGTGTCTTTAAATTCCTGGAGAACAGGAGGTAATGCTTTACTATGCTTTTTAAATACTCTAGAGACTAGAACAAAACCTTAAGAAGACTTGTAATTAGTAAATGTCTTTTGAATTATTCTTGTTCTGGATCATTCTGGGTTTTTTTTGACATAAGGAAAAATTCTATTTCTATCTGATCATAATTTTGTTTGGAGGAAGGATTTTCAACTTATATAGAATTTTTAAATTGATGTAATTGACTGGAGAGTGAATATTACAGTATGCTTATATAAACCTAGTGCTTTACAATTCACAATCTGTTTTCTTTATGTCAGACTGTGAAAGTATTATTGTGATCTAAAAGAATCAACAATTGAAATATAGAGAAACTAAGTTAATTGTGCAGCCAAGTGTAACACAGAAAATCTAAAATTCTTTCCATTACAGACAATATACTACAGGAATCAATAATGGGTGGTTCTTTCCACACCTACACTCCCACTCTCTAAACTATACAGCTTCTATACAGAAGTAAAATCTTCTGTGCATAGAGCATGTATATTTGTGTGTATGAGTGTGTGTGTGTTTGTGTGCATGTGTGTAAGGTGGTATTTGATTTGAGTTTGAAGAACCCTGAGAAACTAAGGTCTGAGAGGTAAAATGATAGACTATTCCCAAGAATGAAGGGCAGTTAGTGCAAAAATAGGGATAACTTGATGTTGATTTCTTTGCAAAGAACAGCAAATATATCAGAATGATGGGATCACATAGATCATGTTGAGGGGAGTAAAGTATAAGAAGCCAGGAAAGGTTCTAATAGTCCAGGTGATTAAAAGTTTTAAATGCTAAACAAAGATCATTAGATATTAAAGATAACAGAAAATTTTTGGAATTTATTAAACATATTCAGAAATTTTGTTAAATACGTGTTGTGTATGTATGCATATTCATTATATATACATACACACATATGATGCATATATATAAATATATATGTATGAGTATATATGTATATATAAGGCATATACTTTGCATAAATATATACATTGTAGAGAAACTCATATCTTTTATACACAGAAACAAAATCACATGAATGCATATATGAGAGAGTAGGAAAAAGAAGCATATATTATCTTATTATATGTCATTTCCAGTTATCTGTTGTCAGAAGCTATATTACAGACATTTAGTGAAATCCTCTCATCTTAAAGATGAGCATACTGAATCCTAGAATGTTTAAATGACTGGCTCACTGTCACAGAGGCAATAAGTGAAAAGTACAATTTCAATTCTGATCCTCTAATTTCCAAGCCAGTTCTCTGTGCATTTTATCATGCTTCCTCTCACATTTAAAGCCTAGCCATTCATGGATTTCTGATTGAAAAATTTGAACTTATGGAAAGTGAAATTTCCTACTTCTAATTATTTCCAGAATTACTTCATTGGTTTCATATCAGTGGCATATATGTTGTGTCATACCTTTTTGATGAATAAAGTCTTATACATCGGGGAAAAATGAAAGGAACATTCTTTTCCACTAAGGATCACATAGCTATTTATTTGTTTATAAGAATGGGACTATTGACTTTGATATTTTAGCCAAAGGAGTTCAATTGTTAAGACTCATTCTTTTTGAAAGATGTACTATGAAAATTCTTATCAAAAAGTTGGTTTTCTATAGTATTATCCAAGGGATTTTTAGTATAACTATAGTTAAATAATCTCCCAAATTTTTAATTAATGAGATAACATCTCCTGATCCATAAAAAAATTTATTTAAGGATATCTTTCTGGCTTGATGCACTATAAAACATTTGTCATAATGATTGCTTCATTTATCTTTTTATTGATATATATATATATATATATATATATATATATATATATATATACATATATGCATAGATATGTGCAGATATTTAGAGATGCACTTTAATTTTTTTTCCAGAAAGTTTGATGTATAGCTGTTGAAAGGATATGATTTCTTTTGAACTGCCAAGCTCTTACAAACACTGAATCTTTACATGAATGGTTATTCTTTTATTCTTTTTAGTAGTGTATTTATTGACATGCATCAGGATTATTTATACCTGATGCCCTATAATTGAAGCTTTATTTATAGTAGGCCTTATTTTATCTTCCTGAGATAGGCATTTTCTTTCCCAGCTGCCTGAAAAAAATCTTGATGTCGATACAATGCCCCTCTGCTGTTGTCTGCCAGATGTCTTAAATTAGAAACCTATTTTGTACTTCTTTCAACCTCTCCTGACCTCACTATACTAATTATATTTTTTGTCTTGATGCCACTTTCCTCAAATGCCTTCTGTCTTCACTTGCTTTATTTCTTTATTCCATTTATTAATGCTTTATTTCTAGCAAACTTTCTGGCAAATTTCTTAGGAAAAAAGCTTTATATGGCACTTTTCTATGAGAGTTAGCCAGAATAATATCAGAGAACCAAGGACTTCTTTTCTGCCTTTCAGCAAGATCACAGGGCATAGGAAGTTTAGTAGTGTGTGCAAAATGTGTTAACATGTTAGTATTAGTGCCAATGTCAAATAGTACCATGCATGCACAAACTGAAAGTTTATATCCCAACTACAGAAGGTGGTAAAGGATATTAGAAATAATTATTCAGATGATCATGTCAAATGAAAAATTGTTTAAAAAATTAAAATAGAGCTTCACAGGGAAAAGAAAGAAATAAAAACCTTTTTTAATAAAAGAACTATTGTTTTATATTTTCAAAATATATGCAAGATAATTTTCAACATTCACCTTTGCAAAACCTTTTGTTCCAGTTTTTTCCTCCTTCCTTTCCCCCACCTTCTCGTAGATAGCAAGTAATTTAAAATATTTTAAACATGTGCAATTGTTTTCTTTATATTTCCACAATTATGATGCTGTACAAGAAAAATCAGATCAAAAAGGAAAGAAAATGAGAAAGAAAACAAAACGCAAGCAAACAACAAAAAAATGATGAAAATACTATGTTGTGATCCACATTCAGTCCCCACAGTCCTCTTTCTAGATGCAAATGGCTCTCTCCATCATGTCTATTGGAATTGACCTAAATTACCTTAAAAAAAGACTCACGTCTAACAGAACTCATTATCACATAATTTTGCTGTTGCTGTGTACAAGGTTCTCTTAGTTCTACTCACTTCACTTAGCATCAGTTTATGCAAGACTCTTCAGATCTTTCTGAAATCATTTTTTGATCATTTCTTGGAGAACAATAACATTCCATTATATTTATATACCAAAACTTATTCAACCATTCTCCAAATCATGAATTCACTCAGTTTCCAGTTTCTTGCTACTACAAAAATGTAGTGGCTGCCAAAAAGAAAAGCATTTGTTGTAGGACTCCTTCTTTCACTATATTTCCAAATAATTTGAATAGAATTTGAATTAATTTTTCTTTAAATGTTTGGTAGAATTCGCATGTAATTCCATCTGGCCCTGGAGATTTTTTTAGGGAGTTGATTAATAGTTTGTTCAGTTTCTTTTTCTAAAATGGAACTATTTAAGTAATTTATTTTCTCCTCTGTTAAACTGGGCAATCTATATTTTTATAAGCATCCATTTCACTTAAATTATCATATTTATTTGCATGCAGTTGGGTAAAATAGCTCCAAATTATTGCTCTAATTTCCTCATTGGTGGAAAGTTCCCCCTTTCTATTTTTGATATTAGCAATTAGCAATTTGATTTTTTTTCTTTCCTTTTTGTAATAAAATTAACCAAGCTTTATGTATTTTGTTGGTTTTTTCATAAAAGCAACTCTTAGTTTTGTTTATTAGCTCAATAGTTTTCTTACTTTTAATTTTAGTAATCTCCCCTTTTATTTTCAGAATTTCAAATTTGGTATTTAATTGGAGGTTCTTAATTTATTCTTTCTCTAGATTTTCTTAGTTGTAAGTCCAATTCATTGATCTTCTCTTTCTCTATTTTATTCAAGTAAACATCTAGAGTTATAAAAATTCTTCTAAGAACTGCTTTGGCTGTATCCCATAGATTTTGGCATGTTGTGTCATTATTTTCATTCTCTTGGATGAAATTATCAATTGTCTCTATGATTTGTTGTTTCACCCACTCATTCTTTACAATTAGATTATTTAGTTTCCAAGTAAATTTTGTTCCATTTTTCCCTGGCCTTTAACACATATACTTTTTATTGTAACATGACCTGAAAAAAGTACTTACAATTTCTTCCTTTCTGCATTTAACTTTGAGGTTTTAGAATTAAAAACTCTTAAAGATGCAAAGGAAAATTTTTAACAAGTCTCAAATAGAAGAATTTGGTATAGACAAAGAAAGGTTGAAGAACCAGTAGACTTAGGGGTATAAATATCTATTACATTAATGGTGGCTGTAGTTGGAATCTTTGAAGAGTTTATGGACCATTATGGTGCTCTAGGAAGATTGATGGGGATCCACAGATGGAAGCAGGAAAGAGACAATTCAGTTCTGTTCAGAAGAAGGATAGACAAATGGTGTGGTTGGAAATTCACTGGTAAAAATTATTAGCATAATAATATGATAATTCAAAATGAATAGAAGGAAGATCACTCCTTGAGGTATGCACCTAAACCATGTTAGAAATTCTCTCAAGAACTTTCAGACATGACATTACCCACTTCTGGATGATTCATGTGGGGAAGAAGAAAGAAAGAAAGAAAGAAAGAAAGAAAGAAAGAAAGAAAGAAAGAGAGAAAGAGAGAGAAAGAAAGAAAGAAAGGAAAGAAAGAAAGAAAGAAAGAAAGAAAGAAAGAAAGAAAGAAAGAAAGAAAGAAAGAAAGAAAGGAAGGAAGGAAGGAAGAAAGAAAGAAAGGAAGAAAGGAAGAAAGAAAGGAAGAAAGAAAGAAAGAAAGAAAGAAAGAAAGGAAGGAAGAAAGAAAGGAAGAAAGGAAGAAAGAGAAAGAAAGAAAGAAAGAAAGAAAGAAAGAAAGAAAGAAAGAAAGAAAGAGAGAAAGAGAGAGAAAGAAAGAAAGAAAGGAAAGAAAGAAAGAAAGAAAGAAAGAAAGAAAGAAAGAAAGAAAGAAAGAAAGAAAGAAAGAAAGGAAGGAAGGAAGAAAGAAAGAAAGGAAGAAAGGAAGAAAGAAAGGAAGAAAGAAAGAAAGAAAGAAAGAAAGGAAGGAAGAAAGAAAGGAAGAAAGGAAGAAAGAGAAAGAAAGAAAGAAAGAAATAACAAATAAGTACAGTAAGTAGGAAAGAAAGTAGAAAAGAAAAAGAAAATAGGAAAGAAAGAGAAAGAAAGGAAGGAAGAAAGGAAGGAAGGAAGGAAGGAGGGAAAGAAGGAAGGAAGGAAGGAAGAAGAAAAGAAAGATAATCAATAAACATTTATGAAGCACCTACCATCTACCTGGCACTGTGCTAAATACTGGGGATACAAAAATATTCTCCCTGAATTCAAGGAACTCACAATCTGATGGAGAAGACAATATGCAAAGAAAGGTATACAAATAGTCTGAATACAAAATGAATTAACAGAAGGAAAGCCCTAGATTTTTTGGCAGGGTAATTTATTAATTTATTGTCATTTGTCTTGTTCGTGGAAAATCCAAGCGATTCAGTGTCACTGGATCAAAGTACATAATAGGGGGTAATATATAAGATAACTGGAGAGGAAGGATTAAGTTATAAAGGACTTGGAATATCAAACAGAACATTTTGTATTTGATTTTGAAAGTCTTAGGCAGTCACTGGAGTATTCTTGAAGAGGAAACATTCTACAAAATATAACTAAAGAGGACATCCAGGAGTAAAATGCATTATCAATTAATTGTAGTACAAGTATGAGGGATGGTAAGTAGACAAACAATGTTCCACTGGCAAGCTCATGATGTCAGAAAAAAGTTGAGATGTCCTACACATTACAAATGAAAAAGAGTTTGGTGACATGCTCTATACCCTCCTATTTGCAGGTGACTTTGGGCTAATGGCATTGACTCATAAAATACTCCAAAAATACTTCACTGAAATTGCTTGTTATTTGATAAGGCCTAAGCACTCATAATCTATAAAGAAAACATTTGACAAAATTACAAAATGTTATTAAAAAAGGAAGCTCATTGATTTAATACATCATTAATAAATCTTAAAGAGGGCCTATATTGGGACCAAGAATTGAATAGAAGAAAAAGAAAGAGATTAAGGTAGGTCATATTTGAGAAATTATCCTTTGTTTCTAATTAACCTCAAATAGTCCTAGTACACACACCTTATAATTTTTTCCCAGGATGCTACTTAACTGAAAACTATAAAATGCCATGATATTGGAAAAATTCAAATTGTAATTGACTTAAGAAGTAGTGGAAGGACACATGTTAGATACAAGGCTTAGAGAATGTTACCAACAATGACATAGTTAAGAAAATGTTATGAAAGTCATTATCTCAATATGAAAAAGAAAATGGTAATCAAGAATTTAGATTAAAGGAGTATTGCACAGGAAGTCCAAATAGTACACAGACAGAACTGATAGGAAAAAAAATGACAGAAAACATAAGACAAATCATCTTGAAATAATTTATGATTAAAATGGTTCTTAATTTTTCAAGCAGTAAATTATTTTAATTTTGGGAAATTAAAGAAAATGTTCAAAAATAGCTTTCTTTTTCCTTTTACAAAAGAAAAGGAGGGGCAGCTAGGTAGTGCAGTGCATAAAACAGCAACTCTGAAGTCAGGAGGACCTGAGTTCAAATGTGATCTCAGACACTTAACACTTCCTAGCTGTGTGACCCCGGGGCAAGTCACTTAACCCCTATTTCCTCAGGGAAAAAAAAAAGTAAGATAAATCATTGTTTAATGATAACCCCAAGTTTCCTGTAATAAATAGATTACTTGTTGTATATTTGTGCTTTTGGAAAATTTTCTGTTTATTTTTGTCTTTGATTTTATCCATTCATGCCAGAATTATGAGGCATGAAAAACTTACGTGCAATTTTCAGATCAAAAAAATAAAGTAAAACAAGACAGAAACATATATTTCACTGATCACAAATTAACTTTATGAGTTCTGATTACCATAGTCATCACATGTAAAATCTCTCCAACTGTTTTCTTAAGCCTATTCTCTTTTGTAGTCATTAAAAAACAAACATAGAATATCTTTTTTAAATGAAGACTTTTGTCTTCCAATATACATTTTTAAAAAATTGCAGGTGCTTATATCAATTCAAGATATTTCAGCTCTTGAAACTAGCTTCATATGGTCACAGCATTTTTTCTAAAAGGTCATGAAGTTCAGCCCTATCATGTAAAAGATGAGGAGATCAAGGAATAGAGACATTACCTAAGTTCACACAACTAATAAGCAGCAAACTAATGAGGAAGAACCAGTCTTTTGATTCTATTGATCCAGTATCAGTTGGCTGGAATATCAACGCAATAGGAATCTAGATAAAGGGCCTGAAGATAAATAGATCACTGGCATTTTATTAAACTAATTCTACAATTCAGGCAAGTGTATGTATAGGGGTTGCCAAATCATGTCATTTTCTTTGGTTTCCTGATGGTTTCCTATTTAGTATTCTGTAATAAATTTTGATGAATTATAATGTATTTGTGTAAATACATTTTAATAATTATTTAAAATTAAATTAAATATGATTGGATTTGTGTCTACTACAATCCACACTAAATTGGAAAATTTAGGCAATAACATAAGAATTCAAAATTTTAGCCATATTATCCTGTAATTTTTATTACTGATTATGATGCACTTTATATATTGACACTTTGTTGCATCTGATTATATATCCCTTTAAATAGATTGATTAAATTTATTTTATCTTAAAAGCAGAATAACAGTATTATTGACTGAACATATTTATATAGTAACAGTGAGTTTGATAAAGTAGTTTTGCTAACTTTGGAAATATTTGATTTATCAACATATCTTTCTACAAATATTTTGACAGTTTTTTTCCCTTTCCCATTTCTTATAGAGTGAAATGAATATTTATATTACTTGATTCAACAAACTTTTTTTTTAAATTTCAGCAACTTTCTTTTTTTTTGATACTTTTTATTTGCAAAACATATGTATGGGTAATTCTTCAACATTAACCCTTACAAAGCTTTCTGTTACAAATTTTTCCCCCCTACTCCCCACCCCTCCCCTAGATGGCAGCATATCCACTACATATTAATTATGTTAAAATATTTGATAAATCGAATTTATGTATACATATTTCCACACATCATTTTTGTGCAAGAGAAATCATATCTACAAGAAAGAAAAATCAGATAAAGGAAACACAATGCAAGCAAACATCAATCGAGAGCATGAAAATGTTATGTTGTAATCTACATTTCACATCCCTCTCTCTGTGTGTATATGGCTTTCTTCACTGAACAATTGGAACTGGTTTGAAGCATTTCATTGTTCAAGGGAGTCATGTCCATCAGAATTGATCATCATATAGTATTGTTGTTGCTGTGTATAATGATCTCCTGGTTCTGCTCACTTCACTCAGCATCAGTTCATGCAAGTCTCTCCAGGCCTCTCTGAAATTGTCCTGCTGGTCATTTCTCACAGAACAATAATATTCCATTACATTCATATATCATAATTTATTCAGCCACTCTCCAATTGATGGGCATCCATTCAGTTTCCAGTTTCTAGCCACTACAAAAAGAGCTGCCACAAACATTCTTGCACATGTGGGGTCCTTTCCTTCTTTTATGATTTCTTTGGGATATAAGCCCAATAGAAACACTGCTGGGTCAAAGGGTATGCACAGATTGATAACTTTTTGAGCATAGCTCCAAATTGCTCTCCAGAATGGCTGGATCCGTTCACAATTCCACCAACAATGCATCAGTGTCCCAGCCTTCCCACATCCCCTCCAACACTTGTCATTATCCTTTCCTGTCATTTTAGCTAATCTGACAGGTGTGTAGTGGTACCTCAGAGTTGTCTTAATTTGCATTTCTCTGATCAATAGTGATTTGGAGCACATTTTCATATGACTAGAAATAGTTTTAATTTCATCCTCTGAAAATTGTCTGTTCATATCCTTTGACCATTTATCAATTGGAGAATGGCTTGAATTCTTATAAATATGAGACAATTCTCTATATATCTTAGAGATGAGACCTTTATCAGAACCCTTAAATGTAAAGATGATTTCCCAATTTGAAGCTTCCCTCCTAATCTTGTCTGCATTAATTTTGTTTGTACAGAATTTTTTTTAACTTAATATAATCAAAATTATCTATCTCGTGTTCAATTAAGAGGTCCAGATCTTCTTTGGAGATAAATTTATTCCATCTCCACAGATCTGCGAGGTAAACTATAATATGTTTCTCTAATTTGATTACAATATCATTCTTTATATCTAGATCATGAACCCATTTAGGTCTTATCTTGGTATGCAGTGTTAGGTGTGGGTCCAGCCCTAATTTCTTCCACACTAGTTTCCAATTTTCTCAGCAGTTTTTGCTGAATAATGAGTACTTATCCCAAAAGCTGAGTTCTTTGGGTTTATCAAACACTAAATTGCTAAAGTTATTACCTACATTGTCCTGATATCCTACCCTATGCCATTGATCTACTGCTCTATTTCTCAGCCAGTACCAAACAGTTTTGATGACCGCTGCTTTATAATATAGTTTTAGATCTGGTACAGCAAGGCCACCTTCATCTGCCTTTTTTTCATTAATTTCCTTGAAATTCTTGACCTTTTGTTCTTCCAAATGAACTTTGCTACTATTTTTTCTATATCTGTAAAATAATTTCTTGGGAGTTTGATTGGTATGACACTAAATAAGTAGATTAGTTTGGGTAGTATTGTCATTTTTATTATATTAGCTTGGCCTACCCATGAGCACTTAATGTACTTCAAATTGACTAGGTCTGCTTTTATTTGTGTGGAAAGTGTTTTGTAGTTTAGTTCATATAGTTTCTGACTTTTTCTTGGCAGATAGATTCCCAAATATTTTATGCTATCATCTGTTATTCTGAATGGATTTTCTTTTTGTATCTCTTGCTGCTGATCTTTGTTCGTAATATATAAAAATGCTGATTATTTATGAGGATTTATTTTAAATTCTGTAACTTTGCTAAAGTTGTGAATTGTTTCTAGTAGTTTTTTAGTTGAGTCTCTAGGGTTCTCTAAGTATACCATCATGTCATCTGCAAAGAGTGATAATTTGGTTTCTTCCTTACCTACTCTAATTCCTTTTATCTCTTTTTTTCTCTTATTGCCAAAGATAACATTTCTAATACAATATTAAGTAGTAATGGTGACAGTGGGCAGCCTTGTTTCACTCCTGATCTTATGGGGAATGGTTCTAGTTTGTCTCCATTACATATGATGCTTGCTGATGGATTTAAGTAGATGCTACTAATCATTTTAAGAAAAAGCCCATTTATTCCTATACATTCTAGTGTTTTTAATAGGAATGGGTGTTGGATTTTATCAAATGCTTTTTCTGCATCTATGGAGATAATCATATGGTTTTTGTTAGTTTGGTTATTGATATAATTGATTATGCGGATAGTTTTCCTGAATTTGAACCAGCCCTGCATTCCTTGTATAAATCCTACTTGGTCAAGATGTATTATCCTGGAGATAACTTTCTGTAATCTCGTTGCTAAAATCTTATTTAAAATTTTTGCATCAATATTCATTAGGGAAATGGGTTTATAGTTTTTTTTCTCTGTTTTTACCCTACCTGGTTTATCTATCAGCACCATATCGGTCTCATAGAATGAAATTGGTAGTATACCTTCTGTCCCTATTTTTTCAAATAGTTTGTATAGTATTGGAACTAATTGTTCTTTGAATGTTTGGTAGAATTCACATGTAAAACCATCTGGCTCTGGAGATTTTTTCTTAGGGAGTTGATTAATAGCTTGTTCTATTTCTTTTTCTAAAATGGGGCTATTTAAATATTTTATTTCCTCTTCTGTTAACCTGGGCAATCTATATTTTTGTAGATATTCCTCCATTTCATTTAGATTATCAAATATATTGGCATAAAGTTGGGCAAAGTAACTCCTAATTATTACTCTAATTTCCTCTTCATTGGAGGAAAGTTCTCCCTTATCATTTTTGAGACTAACAATTTGATTTTCCTCTTTCCTTTTTCTGATCAAATTAACTAAAGGCTTATCTATTTTGTTGGTTTTTTCATAAAACCAACTCTTAGTTTTATTTATTAATTCAATAGTTT
>JAJPUD010005737.1:111604-149843 GCA_023553655.1 Myrmecobius fasciatus
CCTCCCTTCCTCCCTTCCTCCCTTCCTCCCTTCCTTCCTTCCTTCCTTCCTTCCTTCCTTCCTTCCTTCCTTCCTTCCTTATCCCTTCTGAAGAGATGACATCTTCAAGAAGGAAAGAATGTTCTTGATGTTCTGTTAGTTTTTATCAGAGAGGAACATTATTGCCTCACAATGTCACATCTATAGCATGTCTAACTGAATATTCTCTTACCAACAATGACCCCAAACATGATATTGCTATGCTCTGTTAAATTTTATTCTTAAAATTTTGAGTACTTACAGAATCACCTGGAGGTTTATATTGAACTGCTTCTTGCAACTCCACTTCCATTTACCCTTTCTTTTTGATTCTTTTCACTACTCAGCTCATTTTTCTAAAATAAAGTATCAAGCTGAAAACAATAATTAAATTTTATTTAATTAAAAAAAGATAACAATTTTTAAACTCCTTCATATTCATTGGATCCCATGAAAAGCTGGTGAGAAAAGCAATACATTGCTTTTAGAACTTGTCTTATGTACTATGGGATTGCCTAATCCTCATTTGACTTACTGCCTAAGTCTTAAAAGATCATAATTTCCCTCTCCCTCTCAATATGCTTTTCATGACATCCTACTATTTTTATGACTAACCTTTCACTGTACTAATATCATTATTTTTGTTTTGTTTTGTTTTGTTTTTGTTTTTGTTTTTTTTTTGCTGAAGCAATTGGGATTAAGTGACTTGCCCAGGGTCACACAGCTAGGGAATATTAAGTGTTTGAGACCAGATTTGAACTCAGGTCTTCCTGACTTCAGGGCTGCTGCTCTATCCACCATTATTTTTTTATAGCAAAGGGTAGCTCTATTGTGGTAGAAAAGAGCAAGAAACTTTTGTTTTCCAGCTTTCAAAATTTGTATTTAAATAATTTAATTTCCTCCTCAGATTAAAAAAATAAAGTAATGCTTTTTACTTTAATGCTGCATCAGTTTTCAAATAATAGCCCTCCTTGTCTCCTCAACACAAAAACATAACCTTGTAACAATGATTTTGAAAGAAATGATGGTGGTTGTGGGAAGCAAATTAGTCAAACAAACATGACATCTTTTCCACATCACAATTTTCCTCATTGCATTTTCAATATGTCATGGGTTTACATAAGAAATTAAATGGGGATATTTGGAGAGTTTTGCAGAAGCTGCAGATGATGTGCAAAGGCCAGCAGACCATACAAAAAATTTAGAAACTCAGAAATGCATAAAATATATGCACATTATTGTATCGTATCAAAATATTTTGTCTTTCAATACCAAAAAATTACACAATTAATTTTTTCTGGTATGGAAGGTAGGCTACAAATTTTACATAGGTTTTTTCCAGATTATGGGAAGTGGGTGTTGCATCCCTATCCCAACTTATGTAGAAGGGTTAATTACATATGATATTTCACTCCCTAGTCTCTTCCTTCACCTCCTTCAGTGGAGAGTGGAATATTCTTTAAACTTCTCTACAAATTCAAGCATGGTCATAAGTAAGTAGCAATCAGTTTTATTTTATTATTTCCACTTAAAGTATTTCATTTTGTTAATCATGTTATTTCTTTCATTCTAATTATTCTGCATCAGTTCAGTTTACCTTTTCTATGTATTTGAATTCTTCATTATTTTTATTTATTATAATGCAATGATATTCAATTTCACTTACACATTACAATTTATTTATCTATATTTCAACCAACTAGTTTTTTGCCAGGATGAAAAATGAACATTTTGTTTTATTATATATGGATTCATTTTCTGTCATTTATTTGGGTTTTTCAAAGAAAGATAAAAAAAAACCTGGATGCTGTCTTTGGTTGCATTCCTTTTCCCACAAATAATCAGTTGCCAAGTTTAGTTAATTGTATCTTGATAATACGTTGTTTCTATATCTTCTTTCCCAGGCAAACAGTGGTAGGTAATTTGGTTCAGATCTGGCTCTCTGTCTAGAATATATTCAAATGTTTCCCTTCCTCTTGAAATTATCTTTCATTTTGGTACAAAAATTAACTATCCTAATTCATAGCTTTAAGTAGGTTACTTTTCTGTTTAAAAAAAAAAAAAAAAAACGATCCCCATTGAATCCCCATTGCTTGAAAAGACAAATTACTAATTCCTAAGCCTGATGTTTGAGGACTTTGAAAACTTAGCCCACTTTTCATTGTTACATTTCATTCACATTATTTTCCAAGAAATTGGGATATTATCTATTCTCTAATTTTGTACTTCCCTTTTCTATTTCTGTGTATTAGCATAGGTTATTATCTCATACCTGAAACTTATTTCACATTCCATCCCATTTCAATTTGTTGAAATGCTTCTCTTTTTTTCAGGTTTGAGTTTAGTAGCCATCTTCTTCAGAAAAACTTTCATTTTTTCCCTTCTGGATCAAAGTGATATATATCCCTCTGATTATATTTGCCCTTAGCACATTTAGGAAGCTTTACTATAACTTTTCACGTGCTCTAGATATGCCAAATCAAGCAATAAAACCCATAGAACACATAAGGAAATAAAATTAGGGGTATGATGTATAAAAACTGTGTTAGTGATTCATACAAAAAGATAATAATCTATTTTTTTAAAGATAGCATAGTCATATACCTTAAATAGTTAAGAAATATATAAATACTGCAATAAATAGTCTTTACCTTCTTGGTTGCTAACCTTAAATCTCTGGCTACATTAGAAAGTTGGACAGACCTCAGCTCCCACTGAGGTTAGATGCCATAATAGAATGAAGTAGGGGTGTAGGTGATATGGACCAATCCTTCCCTGATCACAACTCCTACTAGACTAGAATATATAATAAATAAAAAATTTACCTTAACAAAGACCCAAAGTTTGCTTATGAGCACTTACAGCCCCTTGTAAGTTATTGTGAAGTCGTTCTATTTTCTGCATTCTTTTGGTGTCTCAGAGAAGTCTGGCAGAAATCAGGTTGAAATTTGAGTTATGTTCAGAATGTTTCCTAGTTGTGTTAGAAAAAATTCACATATTATAGCTGTACTAATTGCAATTATTATATGCACGTATTAATATCCCTATTAAATTGTAAACTCCCCCCAAACAGAGACTATATTATTTTTCAGATGCTACTAAGTGCTTTAGTAAATTGTTGATTTGTTAAATTAGGAAAGGATAATAAAACTAGATGCTTTAAAAACATGAATAATTGAATTCAACAAACATTTGTTAATAACCTCCATTGGGAAATAAATTATCTAAGAATTATGAGCTATAAATAAATTAATAGGGTGAGAAAAGACATGCCCTCTAGGATGTCACTATCTAGAAATTAAAGTTAAGGCATGAACACAATTGATTATTATATAAATTAAAATATAATAAAATTAATTGGAAAAGTATAAATAAGGTGCAATACAATTAGAGAATAAAGAGATGATTTCTCCTAGAAATTAGAGTTAAGAGGATATGCTTCATGGGAGAAATAGCAACTGAACTAGGCCTAATATTTCCTGATATAAATTTTTATAGCAGCGTTATACATTGAGTATTGCTTCCACAGATCCCTCTGATATTTCATTGTGTTGAGATGATTATGTGTTATTAAAGATGATGCTCACTGAATATAATTTCTGGCATATTTTACAAGGATGAGTATAGTCCTGGCAAAAGAATGAGTCTACATTCCGAATAATGACTTACATAAGTATAAAAGTACATCAATATAGTAGAACTACAAAAATGCTTAATCCCTATCCCTTTTCCTCTTAAGATTCTGTAGTGACAATGCCTGAAGATGGGAAATGGTTGCTAAGAATTGTATTGTTCTTCTTTAATGGCATTTTTTTCTAATTACATATAAAGACAGTATTTAACATTTGTTTTTTTTATAAGATTTTGAGTTCTAAATTTTTTCTCCTTCCCTCCTCTCCTCCCCTGTCCCTCAGCTAGTAATAAATTTGATATAGATTATATATGTGAATTGTATTTCTCTTAGGCTTTCTAAAAGTTTAACTTGGCTGTATATACTCTACCTAAATGTGAGATGCTTGTCTCTTGGAAGTACTAGTGGAGGAATAATTTAATATCTACCTAATAATCACATCTTAAGTTCAGCAAACAAAAAAGTGGGTGTGAATCTTAACTGGAAAAATAGCTCAAAGGTTCTCCTTGGATTAGAAAATGCAATTGGAAGAGTTGGTTATATTATGTAACCAAAGGAAACAAGAAACATAATTTCAAGATCCATCATATATGATAAATAACAAAAAGATCATCTCAAAGATACTTGCAATTTATGCACCAACATGTTGCAGAGAATGAAGAGGAATAGAAAATCTACATAGAACTTAAGTTGATGTCTATAAAATATAAGTTCTGGTAGATTCTACTAGAATGAATCTAGTCCTGGCAAAAGAATGAGTCTACATTGCAAGTAACAGCTTATATAAGTATAGATGGATTTCATCATCAATACACTAGAGAATAAAGATACCCTCTATATTAAATCAGCATATACCTTTGTAGTGGTTAATTTCAATTCTGTGCTGAGAATAGGTGAGTATGGTGAGAAAAAATGCATGTGAATGGGATTTAAGTGAGGCAGACTTGCATGAAGTTTTCATCCTCACTCTGTTCTCCAGAGTCATTGAAGTACAGTGACAGGACAAAAGATGATTTATGATGGCCCAGGATCCAGGGGATCATCTTGATATCTTTGATGTCTAACTAAGTTCAACGGGCTCCACAACATGTTTCAGCTGCCTTCATGGCTACTGGAACAAATTGTTTTCATCTACCTGCCAAAAGTCTTTACATGCTTGTGTAGAAATCCTCTTAATTCACAGATGGGTTTAAGACCTATTGGTTCTGTGAAGCTTGTTTATCATGTCTGTTGAGATGGTTTTACTGGAGTGTAGTCACTGCTACATATTGTAGAACTTCTTGGAGTCACAGGTGAGAGCTGGGTGATAGGTGGGGCACTGAAGGTGAATAAGCAGCTCAAAAAAAGGTGACAAAATGAATTAAAGGGACTAATGTTTGTAGACTAAATATAGGTCTTAGACCTATTTACACACATACTTTCTTCAAGAAAAGAATCAGGAGACCCAAAATAGCAAAATAAAAAATGAAATCATTTATATTTTAAAGACAAGAGATTCATCTTGTGGGAGTTATGATTGAATTAGTTGTCTGTACAGTCAAATCATTAATTTTTAGTGAAAAGATACAAATTAATATAATAGCTAAAAAGAATAAAATTGAGAAACAAGCAATTAAATTAACCTGGATGTGAACTTTTAAACTATTGAAGAAAAATGGGATAAGGGAATAATAGATATGGACTACTATAATTTCATATAGCAGCTTAGTCAATGTGAATCAATTATTGAAACAAGGAAAATGAAAAAAACCCCAAAAGCTCTTGAGTCAGCAAACACTTGACTTATTGATAACATCAGTTTAGTGAAACATTCACTGGCAAAATCTTAAAAGAGAAGGATGATGAAAAATTATGAGCCTTATAGGCTCATAAAACAGCAAAAACAGTTGAAGAAAAATTATTTTAAAGAAACCAGATAAAAAACCCAGGTGAGCAAAGTCATCCCAAAGGAATTTAAGGCTGAAAGTGGAAGGACAGCAAATGTGGGAAAAAATGTGTAAAAGATTCAAAGATTTTTAAAAGAAACTTGACCATCAAATATAGTAACTGCATCATAATTTTCCTCAGCCATAAAAGTTTATATGTATAAAAAAGTGAGTAAAGAGGAGAAACAAGGGGAAAGTGACTAAGTATGCATAGGTAAGATCTAGCATGATGCAAGTGTGAGGGCATTGAACCATTTTTAAATTAACAAATTATTTGAATAGAAGATGGTGTTGGGAAAAAACCACCAATAATACAAGAAACTTGAGTTGTATTATACTTTAATTTTTTAAGTAACAAAGTTAACATCAACAACTACAAACCCACATTTTAAACATTTTGGTGAATCATTTCTTTTTAGCTTCCCCAAATTATTCCATTTAAAATTATAACTAGTTTTTTCAATGTTTCTCATATATTTGTAATTTTTGTGATAATCATTTAGATATACATAAGGGCATAATTAAAGAAGGTATTAGTGAAACAGGCAGGTTTTGCAAAAGCAATTCCACAGCACACCATGTCTTTACTATGACACAGTTGGGTTAAAGAAGTAAATGACGCATTGTACTTACTGTTTGTTGATCTAAAAAGGCTTTTGATTTGTAACTATTTCATTATTTCTTATACAACCATGAAAATGCTGCTTTCAAGGTTCTATTTTTCATCTACACTTAAAAATTAAGATTAATTTAAAGATATATCAATGGAATTAATCTTGTTCAACAACGATCATATTGTTAATATAAGAGGAGGTAGAAAACAAACATAAAAATATATGAATGTAATGAATTAAATAAAGTATGAAAGAACAGAAGAGGTAATCATTGCAAATGCTGTCATAAAATTGTCTAATTTGGCAGTGTCCTCTTTTTGGATTACTTACATTAAAATAATAGATATTAATTATGAAATATGTCAATTTCCCAAAACATAACTTTGTGAGGTAGGTGCTATTAATAATCCCTATTTTATAAAAGAGGAATCAGAGGCACAGAAAGGTTAAGAGACTTGCCAACTGCCAAAGAGCAAGAAAGTATGAGTCAGAATTTGAACTCAGGCCTTCCTGACTTCACATCTAACATTCTCTATCCATTGCATGAGCCACAGAATTATTTGACATTATTTTGACAATGTTAAACTTATAATGGCTTTTAAAATTGATGTCTAGACATTCTTAGTCATTGAACAGAAGAGACACTAGACAAAATGTGGATTAATTTGTTTTTCAGTAGCTCCCCTGCAAGGGTACACTGATAAATGTTTTAACGATCTGCACTTTGAAAAAAAAAAAGTATGCAGAACACACTTCGGAGTTTAATATTCATTATCAACATTTTATATATCATTTTCTTAAGCCTACAGAATAAAAGAACAAATCACATGTAGATTTATAGTTAGCCAATTCTGAGGTGTAATTGTTTACACTGAAAATTTAACTTTTGACCTGGTGGGTAGGAATTGACTGCAACACATTCCTGTACACTCTTCAATGCTATTCTACCTCTCTCCACCAATTTCTTGTCCTGGACTTGCCATCTCCCAAAATACCCCATGAGCTGGACATTTCCTCTTTCTGCCACATTTTGTTCCACCAAAACTTATTTATACAATTTGACTTTATTTTGAAGGCACTTTATGGTAGCTAACTAAAAGAAAAACATAGGAATAGTTTATCCATGATAATAGGAAGAGATGAGAAAGGTTTTATATTAGAGATACTGAGAAGCCATACTAGGGAAATTTATTAAAAAAAAAACATTTTTTGTTTTTATTTTTCAGATAACAAAGGAAGAGTTTCACATGTAAAAGTTTGGTTTTTCCTGGAAATTAATAGCTTCCCAGCACCACCTGTTGATACTATTGAAGTAACTTGTGCCACGTTGGTAAGTCGCTTTAAAATATTCCAAAGAATGTTTTGCTGTCTAATGTGGTGGGTGAAAGGTGAAATGACTGAGAAAATGAATATTCAAACTTCAAAACATGTCAATTTATTGCATTTGCCCAACAAATCAAGTCTAGGCTTGGGTTTGACAGTTGACCCCAAATAGAGGGGGAGAGATATTTTTCAACACTGGAAACCAATAATCAAACAAGACTAATCATTACAGGCTCAACCTGCTAGTGGCTGCTGGGGATCTAACTCTGACCTGCAGAATAGAATAGATCCCTTCACGTGAGAGGATGAACATGATACAAGAGACTGAGAGGCAGGTTCATTCCTCTCTCCTCTTTCCTCTTCCTCCAATTTATTTCATTCCCAATTATTCACAAACAACATCTGCATCAGTAAAGGCTGATTTGCAATTCCTTCAAATGTGTTATGATTCACAGCTGTGGGGATTTTCTGAAGAACTGATCTGTCCCTTCACACTTAGGCTTGGTCCTTAACAACCAATTAAAAGTAAACAATCAGAAGTAATCTGATTTCTCATTGGAGAAAAGAATAAAAATGTTTCAAACTGGCAAGGGCAGAGTGAACAGGGCAATTCCCTGAAATCAGAAAAAAGAAGCATTCTAGTCCTTTCAAGTACCTGTATGAAAACAATAACTGATTGTTATTATAACAGATAAAACAAAGGTTGCTTGAGATGTACAATTTGAGAAAATTCCTTGCACCAATGTTTGGATCCCATTGATTTTCTGGTCAGCATGACTTAAGTCTTCATTTAAGAGTCTCTAAGCAACAGGTTAGAAATGGTATAGCTGGGGCAGCTAGGTGGTGCAGTGGATAGAGCACCAGCCCTGAAGTCAGGAGGACCTGAGTTCAAATGTGGTCTCAGACACTTAACATTCCCTACCTGTGTGACCTTGGGCAAGTCACTTAACCCCAACTGCCTCAGCAAAAAAAAAAAAAAAAAAAAAATGGTATAGCTTCCCAGCTCTGCAAGACTTGATTCAAATCAAGGAATAAAATTCACTCACAATTCCCACGATTCAATAAAGTTTTCTCAAAAGTCAGAATTTTATCTAGACACAATTTGAATAGAAAGGGAACCAAGCTAGCTCCAGAATTGGGTCACAAGATGGTGTCAGCATAGTTCATTTAATTTCCACTACCACCTGCTCTTCTAATTCCTCATGTCCTTCAATAAATAAATCAATTTTTCTTATATATACTCTGCTACCTTTAGGGAAAAAATAAACATGTGTAAGTGATCATTTTGGAGAAGCTGTGAAAATCCTCCTTTTAAATCCAGTGACATAAACCTCAATTGCTTATACAAAAACCTATTAGCTATATAATATCTTGTACTATTTAGCATTCTTTGGGTATGCGTTTTGAATTTAATCTTCTGAAGCTAGCATGACCTTAGCTTAAATCCTTGTCCTCATATAATTCCTATCAAAAATGAGCATATAATAATAAGTTCTTTAGTCACATTTCAGTATGAATTCAACCTAGTTGCTAGCTACATTAGCCTTAGCAAATTGGGGGAAATTGTATTTGGAACAATCTGCATAAATATGGAATTGAGTAACTACCATGATTAACAGGATTAAATGTACATGGAGAATTAAAACATTACTAAATCTTTTTCTTGGAATATTGAGTAGAGGAAAATGTTCATTTTCTCAGTTCTTAAAAGAATTCAAGGAAACATATTTTACTTGTTTAGAGAATATTTTAATTTTGATTTTTTTCTTTTAGTGTAACTATTTTTAAATATTCATATAGAAGCATAATATATCTATATCTATATCTATCTATATATATAATAGAGCATCTCAAAGAATAATCCTGATGTTACTTGATGTAGGTTTTTCTGTTTTCCATTTTGTCTTCTTATGGAATTTTGTATATTCTTACAGTTTGATAGTCATGTTTTCTTTCCTAATGGATTCAAAATAAATATATATGCATATATTTTATCAAGAAGTGCTGTCATTTCTATTTGCAAATAATGTAAAAAATACATCTCACGCTCATGCCTTTTTACACAACAATCTCCTAAGGCTAGAATGGATTCCTCCATATCTGTTTATTCTTTAAGGTTCAAGTCAGGAATTTTTTTCTCCATGAAACTTTCTCTGATCCCTCATGGGAAATGATCCCTCCCTCTTTGAGGCTCTTGGAACATGCTTTTTTTTCCTTTCAAATTTTGCTTATATATTTAATTATTCTCTAATAAAACTTTGTGCACATTTTCCATCCTTCTCATATACTTTCCTTACAGTATCATGTAGACAGGTCTTAGATTTTAGAGGTTAGAAAACTGAGGTGCAAAAAAAGTGTATAATGCTATATCCAGGGATATACATATACCCTAAAATTGATTTCAAAGATTGGAGCCATGCTTTGAATCCAGACCACTTGATGTTAATAGCATCACTCTTTGTAAGACACACTGCCTCCCTAAGTTGTAATTATGCTTAAGAGACAAAAAAGTAAACTAAACTAATATCGTGGCAACTAGTTCAATTTCCTCCTTACAATTAGAGGGAAAAGAAATGGAATAAGTATCAGATTTTACATTGTTGGACTCACAGATCATTGCAGATGATATCAGTAGCCATAAAGTTAAAACATGCTTACTCCTTGAAAAAGAAAGCTATGGGATATCTTGACAGCATATTTCTTTTTTTTTTTTTTTTTTTTGCTGAGGCAATTGGGGTTAAGTGACTTGCCCAGGGTCACACAGCTAGGAAGTGTCTGAGACCAGATTTGAACTCAGGTCCTCCTGACTTCAGGGCTGGTGCTCTAACCACTACGCCACCTAGCTGCCCCATTGACAGCATATTTCAAAAGCAGAGATAGCTCCTTGCTGACAAAGATCCATATAGTCAAAGTTATATTTTCTTCCAACAGTAATGTATGGCTCTGAGAGCTGATTTATAAAGAAAACTAGTTTTATTAATGTTGTTGTCGATTGTCATTTTTCAGTTATGTCACTCTCTCTGACCCCATTTGGGATTTTCTTTGTATAGTGGAGTAATTTGCCATTTCCTTCTCAAACTCTGAGTTCTGCACAATTGACACTTTCAAATTATGGTGCCAGAGAAGACTTTTCAAAGTCTCTTGGACTATGAAAGATCAAATCAATCAATATTTAAAATAATTAATTCAGACTATTTAGTGGAAAGACAAGTACTAAAGAAGCTTAAATACTCAGGCCACATATTGAGAAGATAGGAATCATTGGACAAGTTCATGATGTTTGGAAAAATTGAAAGGAAAAGGAAAAGGGAACTGCAGAGGATTTTTCCTATGATGTTTTATATTCCTCCTTCTATTAACATAATTAACATAAATCTCTTTCATCTTGGAATTTTTTTCCCTGACACGCTGAAAACTTGAGTTCTGCTGGAAGATTTCATTTTTTAAACTACTCTTTCTTATATTGAAAATACCCCTTTCATGCCTCTTTCTGCCCCCAAAAAACTGGACATGAAGAAGAAATTGGAAAGCCATCTTCATGCTGTTTCTGCTACCATTACTCACCAAAGTCTCTTGTGACTATTCTTTGTTTTAGTAATCTATAAGACATTGTATTATTATATCTCTTAAATGCTGTGTCATATTCCATGACCCATTCTCTGCCTTCACAGTCACATATAGAATAATATCCTCTTGGGTATTTTCATTTTCCATTTCATCAATCTCATTCTATCATGAACAATATCTTTATTCTAACTTGGATAATCCATAGAAATGTTTACATATTTCATTCATAATCACCCATGACTTTACTATGTCCAGGAACCTCTGGAGTTCCTTTCTCTTATCATGACCTATTCTTCTGTTATAACTTTCATGCTCACTTCTCCTAAACTAACCTAATTTTCATATTCTATGAACTCTGCAACCTCCAGCCTTTCTCAACTCAACACACATTTAATAAATACATTCTATATCTGAGACACTGTTAGATGCTTAAGATATAGTAAGATAAAAATAAAATGTGCCTGCCCAAAAGAAGCCTATATTCTATTGGATAATTATAGCATATATGCAAGTGAATGAATTAAAAAGAAGTATGTGAAAAATAATATAAAATTCAATAAAATGCATGCTAATAACCAAGAGCTATATGTAAGGCCTTGTGTAGAAAGTGGTATTAGAGTTCTTTGAGGGAAACAAGATAAGATGGGAGTTTGGGAGGAGGAAGGGAGTTAGTACAGTTCATTCTAGACTTGGAAAACCACTTGTGCAAAAGTCATGCATGTGCAAAACAGTATGTCATTTATGGGGAACAGTTAGCAGCCCAATTTGACCAGAAGAAAAATGTTTAGAAGATTCATTTGGCATAAGATATTTTGTCTTTAAAGGTCAGATTAAGAATGTTGTGTTTTATCTGAAATGTGAAAGAATTGGTTGAGCAATGTATGATGAAATTTTTGTTCACAATAATTGATACTAAGAACTTGGTATATCTGTCTATATATTTAATACATTTATATATATACATATATATATATTGTATCCATCCACCTCTCTATATATGTAGGTATTATATATAATTTTATTTGAGCCTAGAACTCTGGGTCTTAATTCTTATAAATGACTTCTATTTCTGGGCAGATTCACAAGTATAAGTTGGGAAATGAACATAAGGGACAGTCAGTAAGAGAGTAACTAGACTGAGTACTACTCAAAGACCACAAAAGCTTTTTGATCAAGAAAATTTAATAAATTGAATATGATTAAGAAAATCTTGTCTACACTTGATGTTGATGATGATGACTAAAACAATATTTGGATATATAGGAAATCTGGTAAACAGCAAAATATAGAGCCATTTTTGTCAGCCAGATCTTAGCAATATGTCAATCCTCATAACAGGAGCTGTTGATTTTTTTCTTTTCACATTAATCTTTTATTCCAAGAGCTTGAAATATTTGCACTTTATAAAGCTATTGTTTGCCCACATAGTATCTGGATCTCTTTTGAAGTAAATAATAGAGTGTTTAAAGTATCAGAAGACATTTGAGGCTTTAAAAAATATTAGATTATCAAAGTTGAAAATAAATTCTACTTTATAATATTGGAACAATTTTACTCAATAAAAGTACTTCTCTTTCTATGAATTTCATAATTTTGCCCCTGTCATTAGAGTCAAGTATTTAAAGCATGTCATCTTGTATCAAAGTTATTGATTTCCTGGTTGCCTTTGTAATATTAATCTTAAGAAAATTAATGAAGATCTTAATTAATGGGAAAATAGGTTACAAGAAGCAGTTGAAACACTTATCTTTGCCTTTTCAACAAATCTAAACAAAATTTATATGATTTCTCTTATTTAATTCTTTAATAGACAAACACCTAAAATGCATTATATGGGAAACAAAAATAAACTTCCATTATTTTGTGAGATGAAAAAAAAACAATATGCACATTTTTATATGAGACATTGGTTAGAATCTTATATAATTGTTTGAACATTTATATCAATTTAGACAATTTATTCATTTGAAATTTATTGTGATTCAGCTAGGCGTACTGGATAGAGCACCAGCCCTGAAGTCAGGAGAACCTGAGTTCAAATCTGGTCTCAGACACTTAACATTTCCTAGCTGTGTGACCCTGGGCAAATCACTTAACCCCAATTGCCTCAAAATAAAAAAAAAAAGAAATTTATTGTGATTTAGAGTATAAAATATTGATCTAAGTAAAATTTTGCCAAGGTACTTTCCACTGTTTTTTGGCTGTTTCCACTGAATAGGGAATTCTTTAATTTTGGGGTTTAGCAAATACTGGATTACTAGAGATTTATTACAAAATATTGTTTATAAAATTACATCCACAAGCCTACATTTCTGTTTTCATCAAATAGTTTGTCAGTCATTGCTTTGTAAATGTAATTTAAGCATAGGCACTAATATCTAACTTTCTCACTTTTTTATTATATTAATTGATCTTATTCTTGCACATTAAATTTGACATTTTATTTGGTTTAATGCTATAAAATATTCCACTGATAATTTTATGAGTATAATGCTAATCTGCAAAATATTTAGAATAATATGATATTTAAAATAGATTGGAATGACCCAGAAATGAATACTGGACATCTAAAGTAAGAATCTTAGCATCATGGATTTAGAGTTCTAAGGAAATATAGAAACTGTCTACCTTAATTTTATTTTATAGTTGAGGAAACTGAGGCCAAGTCAGATGAATTAAGTAAGTAGCAGAGCTAAGATTTAAATTTTAGTCCCCTGACTACAAAATTAATATTCTTTCCACTGTAAGAACTTTAGACTGCTGAATCTCTTATTTTAATTCTGTAAAAATATATTGCATTTATAGATGGGTTAATATTTTTATAATTTAATGCATTTTGTTGTTATATTAAATGGAATTGCTCTTCTATTCTCTCCTCCTGGCTTTAGATAGTAATGATCAGATGACCTCATATTTTGTGTGTGGATTTTTTTGTATCTTGCTATTTTATTGAAGCTATTGTTTTTTAAATTGAATTTTTAAAAAAAATATACTATCATATTATCTGCAGGTAAAAATAGTGTAACATCCTCTTTGCCTTTGCCTGTGTTTATTTCTTAAATTTCTTTTTCTTGTCTTATTGCTAAGAACTTGCATTTCCATCACTGTCACTTTGTTGTTAATAAATAATGCTAGTTCTTGGTTTAAGTTATTTATCCTTTACAGGTTAACACATAATTCTCTTTGAAGAACCAGATTGTAGAAGGATATTCTTATGGTTCTTTTTATCTTCTTACCTAGCAAGTAGAATAGTGGTATCATTATTATTGATTTCCTCTGAAGGAATAACAGATGATATTCAGGGTGATACTCATGCATGTAATAGTGCAATCTTGGATGCTGGAGCTAATAGATTTCTTAAAAAATTCCTAGCTATAATAAACTGAACTAAGTGGTTGAACCTAGAAAATTTGGCATTACTATGGTGCGTTTAGGAGTTGGAGCAAACAGACTCAGATTTGAAAACTAAGTAGGATGAGGTCATGAGTGGTTGCTGTGCTTTGAGTTTGGGTGACATAGAGATAAAGAAAGAACAGCAAGAAATTAACAAGGCAAAAAGAGGATGGAGGGCAGAAGGAAGGAAGGAAGAAAAGGAAGGAAGGAATGAAGGAAGAAATAAAGGAAGGAAGGAAGAAGGAAAGGAAGGAAGGAAGGAAGAGAGGGAGGAAGAAAGGAAGGGAGGGAGGGGGGAGAGAAAGAGGGAGGGAAAGCAAGAGCAAGGAAAAAATATAAATGAGGAATGAAAAAAAAAAGAAGGGAAAGTAGACATATAAACTATGCATACTCTTTTCAATTGATTAGAAGAGTTTCCTCTTGAATTTTGTATGTTTCTCTCCAACATTTGCAGCTAACTGTTGTGGTATCCTCCCTCTCTAACCTGCTTGTTATGTAGATAAAGGTCTTATTCGGAGTCAGTAAATAATTATTTTCTTATACTTCCTCCTAATCTCACTGATTTGAGCAATCAATAATTAATAAACTTTTTGAAAATGCTCTTGCAAATGCAAGTAGTTCCAGCCAATGGATAATTTTGAGTTTATGGGGAAAAAAATCCCAACTCATTTACTTATTCATCTCTAGGAGTCCTATTTTCTGATTCTGACTTGTTGCTTTTGTCAGGTCATGCACAGTTGTTCTTGTAAATAAATGCTAATGATTTTCTATCAAGTCCTCTATAGAATACTATGTTTGTTGCAAACCAAAGGGACAAGTAAATTATCTTGGTTGTTGACTAGTAGACAAGCAATTGATTATCTGAAATGAAAATTTTTCCTGGTTGTTGTTGTTATTTGTCCTTTATTCTTAAAGAGTACCATGACATTAGGGAGACGATAACATGCCATGCAAGTGAATTGGATTTGAGGGAGAGTTGTGCAAAGTTACCTGCCTCACTTTCCCCTCCAGAGCCATCTAAGTCCAGTGGCAAGAAATAGATTAAGACAACTGGATATGGATCTGAGTGGCTTAGGCTTTCTGATAACATTTATAGGAGCCATTTGAATACTGTTTTTATTTCAAAAGAGAGAGGAAACTAAGTTTTAATTTTTGCAAAAAAAAAAGAAGGTATATTCAGGATTCAAGTGGTTATTGTCTTCCTTACTTAGGGCGAATTCTGGCAGATATAAAATTTCAATTTATTTCCCCAGTGCCACAATTTCCATATCCTTTCCTTTTCTATTGTCAAGAAACACCCCCCCTTTTTTCCCTTTTCCTGCTACTCAAACATTAATATGTTCTTTATGTATTATATTGACTTATAGGTAGATCTCTTATAGCAAGATTGATAATAGTGGGATTGGCAGTGGCAAGAGGCATGAGGAAAAAGAAGTAACTAATTTGTACATATATGTGTATATTTTTTTCATGCTGTTTGTGTATATAAAATGTTCATTTTTACTTTTTCTACTACATTATAGTAGTATAGTATAGATAGTAAAAGTGGACACTGTATTGGAGCTGTAATGTGAAAAGACAAGAGTGGGATAAACTCTAAATTTATAAAGGACTAATTTTTATAACATATCCTACTGATGTTTTTTTATGCTATATTTCACTATTAGGGAATAAAGCAACCCTTACAAATGGAAAGATAGCATAATAGAACAGTTGTAGCTCAAGCCGATCCATTGATGTAGATTTGGTATTAGAACACAATGAAGCACTTGTAGGACATAAAACACAATAAAAATAAAATTGCTTATAATAAGATTAAAAGGATATAATTTGTTAAAATACAGACACTGTATTTACAGACATCTCTATAAAACACTTTTGGTTGTTTTATTGATCCATATGGCACCAAATAAGTAGATTTAAATAGACTTATTTACTATATTAGCTTGACCTATCCATGAGCAATTGATATTTTTCCAATTTTTATATATAACTTTACTTATTTGAAAAAGGGTTTTCTAATTTTGTTCACATAATTCCTGGGTTTATTTTTGGTAGGTAGAGACCCAAATGTTTTATATTGTCTGCAGTTATTTTATTTAATTTTATTTATTTTATTTATTTTTTATTTTATCTTATTTTATTTTTTTATTTATTAATACTTTTTATTTGCAAAACATATGTATGGGTAATTCCTAAACATTAACCCTTATACAGCTTTCTGTTACAAATTTTCCCCCCTACTCCCCATCCCTCCCCTAGATGGCAGGATATACACTACATGATAATTATGTTAGAATACTTAAGAAATCGAATATATGTATAGTTATTGCCACACTTCATTTTTTGTGCAGGAGAAATCGTATCTAGAAGAAAAAATAATCCGATAAAGGAAATACAATGCAAGCAAACCTCAATAGAGAACATGAAATGTTATGTTGTGGTCCACATTTCACATCCCTCTCTCTGGGTGTATATGGCTCTCTTCACCGAACAATTGGAACTGGTTTGAAGCATTTCATTGTTGAAGAAAGTCATGTGCATTAGAACTGATCCTCATATAGTATTGTTGTTGCTGTGAATAATGATCTCCTTGTTTGTCTGCAGTTATTTTAAATGGAATTTCTCTTTCTATCTCTTGATGCTGGGCTTTGTTGATTATATATATATATATATACATATATATATATATATAAAACCACAAAACCCAACACACACACACATATATATACATGTATATGTGTACATATATGTTAATGATTTATGTGGATTTATTTTATTCCAGGACCTTTTTTATAAAAAGTTTTCTGAATGATTTGGGGGAAAGGAGACCTGTCATTTAAGTGGAATGTGAAATATTTTTATAGAATGTATAGAACTTTCCAATGGATTAAAAAGCCCTCAAGGTCAAGGAGGCTATATATAAAGGATAGAAATAAGGAAGGACCAAAGATTGCATATATATATATATACACATAGGTGTATATATATATATATACACACACACACATATATATATAATATATATATATATATATTTTTTAAAATTGTCCTTCCTTATCAGGTAAATATTTCTTATGGCTATGTATAAGAAAATGCAGAAAATGAGTATTTTCCCCTTTCAACAACAATATGGTTTAAGATAGGATATCCAATGGTGATAATCTGGTTTATGATGGTAAAGATGCTGTTGCAAGAATTCATTCTGACAATTGGCAATGTAATCTGCCATTAAACCCAGCAAATGTTAAAATAGTAGGAGTCCTTTTGAATCTCTTCAAATTAATATAGACTCGCAGAGCAAAACCAATGGTGTAAGGGAGTCCATAGGGAAGAATTCTTCTATAAAGAATATGGATGCCTATAAGGTAGAATTCTTCCATAGAGAAGAACATTTTCTTTAAGAGTTTTTATGGTGAATACTGTGATAGTGGATTTAGCTGGCAGTGAAATATCTTGAATAAATTTAACCTATGATAAGGACATAAACTTGCCCTATATTGGAGCAGCAAACCAGAATAATCAATTTGCCAGTCAGAGGGAAGTTAAGAACCATGTGGGATTATATTACACTATTTTTTTCAAAGGTAGACTTTGATTGACACAATGCACATCAATGAACAGAAGTAACTGCCTCATCCCTAGAAAAGGAGAACATATGGTCTATTCTGAATCTACTGCATCATAGTATCATTGGTCTTATGACAAAATTGATGACGGACTGACCCATTCCTCAATATTTACATTTATTATAAGCAAAGTAACCTGATTATTTAGTTCATCAGAATACACATTATCATTTTCGACGGGCTCTAACAAACTTCAATAATATCTGTCTTCGATAAATGTAATTTGCAAAATTCTTCCATTAGTCTTCATCTCAAAGGAAGAAATTTTTGATTTCTTAACTCTCTTATCTCCAAATCCCTCACCTTTCAGCCATAGCCATGATTATCAACATAAATACAGATGAATATTTTACTGACTCTGTCCCACCAAACTCTCTTATATGCCAGTTATATGGTTCTTGGGCCACTGAGAGAATTTATCAAGACCTCCATTACTCAGGATATCCATCATTATTTGTTTAATATCCATTGGATCTAATTTGTATTTCTGTTTCCTACTGAGAAGAGTTGTCAGGACACTATCATTTCTCAAAAACCAAAACCTCATAGGTAGAAGCCATTGGACTAGCAGAGAAAATGAAGCATTGGGATTTTAACTGGAAGTCTCAGACTGTAGCAAAGTCACAACCTAGTCAAAAAGAACTTTGGCAAGCACAATCTTTAATACTCCATTTTCTTTAAAAAGAGCAGTCTCTTCTTTTTTAAAAAAAGCTTTTTTATTTTAAAAACATATGTATAGATAATTTTCAACATTCACTGTTGCAAAATCTTGTGTTCTAATTTTTTTTCATCCTCCCTTCCCTCCACTCCTTCCCCTAGATGGCAAGTAATCATTATACATATATTCCATACAATATTTCCATGATTATCATGCTGCATAAGAAAAATTGGATCAAAAAGGAAAAAAAAAGATTAGAAAGAAAACAAAATGGAAGCAAACAACAGCAAAAACAGGGAAAATACAATGTTGTTTGCATACTCAGTCCCCACAGTCGTCTCCCTGGGTGCTGATTACTTTCTCCATAACAAGACCATTGGATCTGGCCTGAATCACCTTGCTATTGAAAAGAGTCATACCCTTCAGAATGGATGATCATGGAATCTTGTTGTTGCTGTGTATAGTGTTCTCTTGGTTCTACTCACTTCATTTAGTATCAGTTCATGTAAGTCTTTCCAAGTCTTCCTGATATCACCCTGCTGATCTTTTCTATTAGAACAATAATAGTCTATAACATTCATATACCATGGTTTATTCAGCCATTCTCCAACTGATTGGCATCCACTCAGTTTCCAGTTCCTTGCCACCACAAAAAGGACTGCCTCAAACATTTTTGCACCTGTAGGTCTTTAACCTTTTTTTATGCTCTCTTTGTGATATAAGCCCAGTAGAGACACTGCTGGATCAAAGGGTATATAGAGTCTTTTGGGCATAGTACCATATTGCTTTCCAGAATAGTTGGATCATTTCATAACTCCACCAACAATGTATTAGTGTTCCAGTTTTCCCACATCCCCTCCAACATTCATCATTATCTTTTCCTGTTATCTTGGCTAATCTGAGGAGTGTTGTCTTAATTTGCATTTCTTTTACCAATAATGTTTTAGAGCATTTTTTTTTTCATATGACTAGAAATGTTTTAAATTTCTTCATCTGAAAATTGTCTGTTCATATTTTTTGAATGGAATTCTTTTCTGATCTACCCATCATGCTAAAGGGATTGTCTTCTATCAACATAATAAATATACAACTTTGAATGAAGGTTGATATGACTTCACATTATCAGTTCTATAGCAATTGGTCCTAAAACCAAGTAAAAGGCCACTAATTCCTTCTTTAAAAGTCTTTAAGTGACCATTTCAGTTTTTTTTTTTGACACCAGAAGTCTAATGTTTGTTTAATCTTGCAGTGCCTGATAAAGGTTCCAGTAAATGTAATCCTTACAAAGAATTTGTTAAACATATAGAATTATAAAGACCCAGAGGGAAAAACTACTAGATGGACTACTTTACATCTCGCAGAGTGATACTTCTGGCCCCCATCAGAAAGAATAAAACATATTGGTGATATGGTAAAGGTGTGAATTAGATGGGAGGCAGTGGAATGCATCAATATACTCAGATGGGGAATGTAGGATTTCCAGAACTCAGTGAGTTCAATATGTACCTGAGATTCATTTTTAAATTGTAGTGAGTAACTATCATTAGGTTATTATAGGTTACATACCAAATCATCTGTGTTCTCTTCATCTATGTGTATTAATAAAAACTGAATTGCATAGGCTGGATTCTAAATCTTAGGACTGCTCACCTACCCTTTGCTTTTCATCAAAAAAAAAAATCACCATCCAATCTAAGACTTCTGCTTCATAGCCATCAGATTTCAGAAGAAAGCCATGAGTTATCTGAATTAATCAAGGATTACATTCTGAATATAGGATTACATTCTAAAATAAATTCCTTATTAAAAATGCTCAAGAATATGATAGCTAAAATTCAAAGCTTCCATAATGAAGAAAAAGTCCTTCATGCAACCAGACAGAGTTTAAACTAGCAGCACAGTCAGTGTCACACAAAATTACAGTACATTTTCTATACAGAAGAGTAAACCTTACAATGTGAGATAAAAGCTTATAATCAAGAATACTTTACCTTGCCAATTTGAATGTAATTGGGAATTTATTTTAGAAGTGACCAATGGGTTCTTTCTGATTTTATTTTATTTAGCTCTGTTCATAAAAGGCATAAGAAGCTTTATTTTATGATTTCTTGAAATATAACATCCAGAATTTTCTGTTAAATGTTCTCAGGAATTTCAATAATATTTTAAATTATTTCTCATAAACCTACTTTATACATCAATTGTTATTGATAGTAGATATACTCTTGGTACATGAACTTTCTCTTGATCATTTGTATTATTTGCTCGTTGATCTGGAAATATTGGAGTTTGGAAGCACAATTCATATATAGAATTCAGATTCAAGATATTCTTCCCTGATGATATCCTGTGGACTCTATTTTTGTCCTCTGGCTCTAATGTTTCCAGGCAATTGTCTTTTATGATTTTTGAACTATGATTTTTAGTATTTTTATTTCTCTGTGTGTATTTTTCTGGAAGATTATTAATATTTCATATTGTCTTTGAGCTCCATTTGGTAGTTGTCTTTTATTATGAGATCATAAGGATCTTTAGCTAGCACTTGGGAACTGCAAGTGATTGATGGGGCCATCAAGGAAAATTTTTTTCATTTTAAAGATAAACTGAGGCCCATATAGGTAAAGTGACTTGTCCAAGATTTTATATATATAGTAAGATTTTAAGGCTTATAGACCTCTCCCTTTAAAAAAAATGCTATTATTCTTGATGTATTATTGCATTTTTTGAGTTCTGACTCTTCTTTTTTTGGGAGTATCAGCTACTTTTTTAAAAAATGAAGTTTTTTTTTTCCCTTTTGATTCTAAACCAATGTTTCATCCTTTCAGCATTTTCATCAAAACTCTAATTTCAATTGTCCTATGCCTTAAATTCTTCTGTGTTTTCTAATTATTTCCTTATGCCCTTTCTATTTTTTTTCTGAGCTTCTCATTGTAGTTACTTCAAATTATTTACTTTTGGAGACTTTTATAAAATTTTGCATATTATTTCTTTGTTGAATTAGAAATATTTCTTGCTCCTTTTGTGATTTCTGTTACTTTCTCTGGAATTATTTTCTTGTGATTCATTTTATTTACTTTTTAACAGGTTTTCTTTCATTTGGTGCAGTTCATACTATTATAAGTTGAGAAAAAAAGATTCTGCTTAGATCCAGACTTGTCAGCAATCTTACCAGAATTCCTTAACCTTCTTATTTTTGTATGAATGATTTTTATATAAAGCATAGCTTGGTTTCTTGTTATGAGAAGGAAACATTGAGATATGACATAATAAATGAATTGCATGCTGATTTTTAAAGATATTCATGAATAAAAAAACACTTAATTTTGTGAAGAAAATTAAATTTTATCTCCAAAAGCCCAAATTGTTTTTTTTTCTTATTATTACTGAATTCATCCTCTGAAAGTGTAAAGATATAGAACTCATTTAAAAAAATGACTATTTTTTTGTGAAGGAGCCACTTGACAAAGATTTAAATAAATCAGTAATTTTTTGCAGCTAATAATGATTGAGTGGAACAATAATGTTTTATATGTCACTACTGGAAAACTGTATATTAAACTGGTGGGCAAGAGGAACTCTAATCTGAATGATTTTGAAAAACTTTTCAAACCTTGTTTTAAACTAATGATAAACTGAAGAGCCTCACCTTCCCAAGATGATAGGAACCCCCCCCCCCCAAGACTAAAGACTAAAGGAAAAAAAAAGACTTTTTGTAGAATAAGACATTTTAGACTGTTGTAGTCATCCTGGAATAAAGCTACAAGGGTCTGTAGTAAGAATAGTTTGCAGCTTGAACTAAGAGGGGTCACTGAGAATTAGCTTGACTAATTAATATTCTAGAAGGGGAATTCTTCCCAAGAGAGGATGGAAACTCTGTCAAATGAAAATCTGAAGTTTATTTCACTGGGTTAACTATAGCAAAACTATAGCAAAAGTCATCTTCAAAGAGTAGCTGTGAGAGCAAAGGAAATTCACCAATAGAAAAGGAAGGAATAAATGCAGAGGATTCATATGTTCCTCAAGAATCATTTTTCTGAATAATCTAATTTCCTTTTTTTGACAAGTTTACTAAGTTGTTATATCAGGAAAATGCTGTAGATAGTTTACCTCTATTTTAGTGATAAAATGTCACAATATTCTAATGAAAAAGATGGACAAATGGGGTCTTCAGATTTTTTTAATCACACACTCTTATCAATAAAAAGTACATGCCGTAAATATATGTATATTTATTTATATATTGCATACATGTTTCCCCAGACTAATAATTTATATACATAAGAAAATGTGTACAAAAATTAAAAATGTTTGAATTTTAAATGACTTACTAATTAGTGGTACATAAACATTTTTGTTCTTAAATGTTATCATAATTATTATTTACTCAGAACAAGAGAATGGAATATATTTAATTACTTTTGAAAATCTTGATTTAATACTGAGATACAAAGAATAGTTTTAATTCCTTTTATTCTGATAATTCATTTTAATGGCTTCCAAAGATGAAAAAGATACTTTATAAAGGTATGAGCATCCACATGGAAAAAGAATCATAATACTTTTAACACCACCCATCAATGCTCAAAGGTGTTTTTTAAATTGAAATTCAGCTTATAAAATTGTATCTTTCCTGTTGTCCATCAATTTGTTTTTGCAAGAGTGTTATATTTTCATGTTTTAGTGAATAGCTTAAAAATCTACTAAAACTCTTCTTTCATAAGATTTAAAACTATTTTTCACAATTGTCTTTCCTAGTTATTATTTTTTAACTTTCTAGATTAAAGAGCTTTTGTAAGTGATACATATTTCATTCTTAGTAACCTACTATGGAGAAAGTGATTATCCAAGAGGAAATGATGATCAATAAGATCAAATGTTGCATAGGTCAAGAAGGAAAAAGATTTGAATAACTACCATCAGATCAGGCAATTAGGAAGACATTTATGATTCTGAAGAAAACACTTTCAGTTATGTTAGAAGTCAAGGACATAGAGGAAGCTGATAACCTGGAAGACTACAGAAATGGTGATATACTCAATAGAATTAGAAAATTTTGGAAGAAGAGTGAATTTGGTGGAGAAAAATAAGGTAATGGGATTTGTTATACACATGACAACTATTCTCTTACTTGTTCCCACCCAAAGAAAAGATGGAAATATGATGGGGAGGAAAGTTTACTCTCTTTCTACTATATGACCTATTTGCAGAAGGGTACATGAATAGTTGCTGTAAGGTAAGCTTGAAGGGATAAAGCATATGGAAAAATAGAGTGGGGAATTTTGTCTGCCTTTCTGTAAACATCTAGGTCATAAATACGTTTTGATTTCCTGGAGAACTCCAGTGCAGGGTGTAACCATGTCAAGATTGGCAGGATGGAGAAAGAAGGTTCCCAAGAAAAGGGGGGCCTGGAAATGGGGTATATTGAACTATAGTAGATAAAAGATGTTTGTACCACTTTACCTTAGATATTTCAAAGTGGGCATATTGGAGATTTCCCTAAATCAATATATTGAAAGCTCCTTATCTTTTTTCCCATGACCCACTCCCTCTTCTCACTTTTCTTATTTCTAGCTAAGGCATAACTCTTTTTCTGGTCTTCCAGATTTGTAACCAGAGCATTTAACCTAGTTGTTTGACTTCCTTCCTGCCACATAGATGATTACTTTCCAGATCTTTTCAGTTCTACATTCACAACATCTCTTGCATCTGAACACATTGCTACTCACAGTTACTAGTTTGGTTCAGTTCCTCATCTCTCAGCTAGATTATTGTATCAGCTTCCTAACTGATCTCCCTACTTTAAGTATTTACTCACTAGTCCATCTTCCAATCTTCCACACTGTGGTTGAAATGGTTTTCATTTAAAAATACATATGTGTGTATGTGTGTGTATGTATTTTTCTGATGGTGTGGCACTTTATTGCCACTAGAATAAAATATGATTGTCTCTCTATATTTTAAATACCTTTACAACCTAAATTCAGCCTATTTGTTCAAATACAATGTCCATTCCCCTCCCCTTACATTCTGTAATCCAAACAAGCTGAGCATCATATGTAATGGTGATAAACTGGAACCATTCCCAATAAGATCAGGGGTGAAACAAGCTTGCCCACTATCACCATTACTATTCAATATTGTATTAGAAATGTTAGCTTTGGCAATAAGACAAGAAAAAGAGATTAAAGGAATTAGAGTAGGTAATGAGGAAACCAAATTATCACTCTTTGCAGATGATATGATGGTCTACTTAGAGAACCCTAGAGAATCCATTAAAAAAACTATTAGAATTAATCCACAACTTTAGCAAAGTTGCAGGATACAGAATAAATCCACATAAATCATCAGCATTTTTATACATCACCAACAAAATGAAACAGCAAGAGATACAAAGAGAAGTTCCATTTAAAATAACTTTTGATAGTATAAAATTTATGGGAATATATCTGCCAAGGGAAAGTCAGGATCTATATGAGCAAAATTACAAAACACTCTCCACACAAATAAAGTCAGATCTAAATAATTGGGAAAATATCAAGTGCTCTTGGATAGGTCGAGCAAATATAATAAAGATGGCAATACTACCTAAACTAATCTATTTAGTGCTATACCAATCAAACTCCCAAGAAATTATTTAACTGACCTAGAAAAAATAACAACAAAATTCACCTGGAAAAGCAAAAGGTCAAGAATTTCAAGGGAACTAATGAAAAAAAATGCAAATGAGGGTGGCCTAGCTGCACCAGATCTAAAACTATATTATAAAGCAGTGGTTATCACAAACATTTGGTACTGGCTAAGAAATAGAGTAGTGGGATCATTGGAATAGGTTAGGTTCACAGGACAAAATACTCAATGACAATAGTAATCTAGTGTTTGATAAACCCAAAGGCCCCAGTTTTTGGGATTAAAAACTCACTATTTGACAAAAACTGCTGGGAAAATTGGAAACTAGTATGGAAGAAACTAGGCATTGACCGATACCTAACACCATATACCGAGATAAGGTTGAAATGGATTCATGATCTAGACATAAGGAATGATATTATAAACAAATTAGAACAATGTAGGATGGTTTACCTCTCAGACCTGTGGAGGGGGAAGGAATTTGTGACCAAAGAAGAACTAGAGGTCATCATTAATCACAAAATAGATAAGTTTGACTATATCAAGTTAAAAAGTTTTTGTACAAACAAAATGAATGCAGACAAGATTAGAAGGGTAGCAATAAACTGGGAAAATATTTTTACATTCAAAGGTTCTGATAAAGGCCTCATTTCTAAAATATATAGAGAATTGACTCAAATATATAAGAATTGAAGCCATTCTCCAATTGATAAATGGTCAAAAGATATGAACAGACAATTTTCAGATGAAGAAATTGAAACTATTTCTAGTCACATGAAAAAGGTGCTCCAAATCACTATTGATCAGAGAAATGCAAATTAAGACAACTTTGAGATATCACTACACACTTATCAGATTGGCTAAGATGACAGGAAAAGATAATGAGGAATGTTGGAGGGGATGTGGGAAAACTGGGATACTGATACATTGCTGGTGGAACAGTGAACGGATCTAACCATTCTGGAGAACAACCTGGAACTTTGCTCAAAAAGTTATTAAACTGTGTATACCATTTGATCCAGCAGTGTTTCTACTGGGCCTATATCCCAAAGAGATTTTAAAGGAGGGAAAGGGACCCACATGTGCAAAAATGTTTGTGGCAGCCCTTTTTGTAGTGTCAAGAAACTGGAAATTGAAAGGAAGCCCATCAATTGGAGAATGGCTGAATAAATTATGGTTTATGAATGTCATGGAATATTATTGTTCGGTAAGAAACGGCCAGCAGGATGATTTCCGAGAGGCCTGGAGAGACTTGCATGAACTGATGCTGAGTGAAATCAGCAGAACCAGGAGAACATTATACACAGCAACAAGACTATACGATGATCAATTCTGATGGACATGGTTATCTTTAGCAATGATGTGATTCAAACCAGTTCCTATTGTTCAGTGATGAAGATAGTCATACATCCAGAGAGAGGACTGAGGGAACTGAGTGTGGGCCACAACACAGCATTTTAACGCTTTCTGTGAATATTTGCTTGTATTTTGTTTTCCTTCTTAGGTTGTTTTTTTTTTTTTCTGTCTTTCTAGATCTGATGTTTCTTGTGCAGTAAGATAACTGTATAGATATGTATACATATATTGGATTTGTCATATAATTTAACATATTTAGCATATATTAGATTACCTGTCTTCTAGGGGTGAGGGGTGGGGGGAAGGAGGGGAAAAGCTTGGAACAAAAAAAAGTTTTTCAAAAGGTAAAATATAAAAAATCACTAATTTTTTTTTTTTTTTTTTGCCTTTTTTTTTTTTTTTTTTTTTGCTGAGGCAATTGGTGTTAAGTGACTTGCCCAGGGTCACACAGCTAGGAAGTGTCTGAGGACAGATTTGAACTCAGGTCCTCATGACTTCAGGGCTGGTGCTCTAACTACTGCGCCACCTAGCTGCCCCACACTCATATGTTTTGTAAATAAAAAGCTTTTAATAAAAAAAAGGTGGCCTTAAAATTATTATTATTAATATTTTATGATATTTATTATTATTATTATTATATCCCTTACTCCTGGAATTTCACTTTCTATTTCCTTGTCTTATTGTGGACTTGCCTCTTAGTCTTGTATACACTCCTTCTTCACTTTTCTTTACCTCAGAGAATTTTTTCAAGATCAATCTTAAGCTCCAACTTCTACATGAAGCCTTTCTTGAGTCCTCCTAAATACTGGAGCTCTCCTTCACTAACTGCACAACTATTTTTATTTATTATATTTGTATTTATTTTCTTGTACTTACCTATGTATTTATTTCCTGTTAGAAATTTGTATTTTTATTCCCAATTTCTAGCACAGTGCTTGGAATATAATAAATAGTTAATAAATACTTGTTCACTTGATTGGCTGATTAGTGTGGCTATGTTGAAGGTAATCCCATGATTGGATATGTGGGTTGGATACAATGCATCTCACCATTTATGGATTGTTGATAAACCAGAGACATCTACCTTATGGAGATAATTGTATAATGAAGAATATTAGAACTAATTGAAACTACATTTATTCAAGTAAATTACATTCAAATAGTAGAGGTTAGTGATTTAATGTCAGCTTGATAGGACATCTCCTTTGAAATTACTTAGGACTCTGTGTTCAATAATATTCCAAATATTATTATTAGAGACTTAGATAAAGATATATATATGTATATATATATATAAATATGTTTATTAAATTTGTAGATGACACAAAGATAGGAAAGTCAGAATCAATTATCAAAAACAAAGTCCTAAAGTAGAGGATTCAGCTGAATAAAGAGCAATACAGAAATATCATGATATAGTAAGATGTATAATTCAAATATGGACTGATAAATTTCCTTCAAAAGTACCCTTAGACTACTGAGTCTGTATTCTAAAGAAATTATAAAGGAGGAAAAAGGACCCATATGTGCAAAAAGATTTGTAGCAGCTCTTTTGGTGGTACCAAAGATTGGAAAATGAGTAGGTGCCCACCAATTTGGGAATTACTGAATACGTTGGGATATATGAAGTTAATGGATTTTTGTTCTATAAGAATATATTTTGTTCTATAGTATAATTATTGTTCTATAAAAAATAATGGACAAACTGATTTTAGAAAGGCCTGGAAAATTTTACATGAACTGATGCTGAGGAAAACAAGAAGAACCAGGGAAACATTGTACACAGGAACAGTAAGATTGTGCAGTGATAAATTATAAAAGATTTAGTTCTTCTCAATGGTTCAGTGATCCAAAGCTATCCTAATAAACTTTTGATAGGAAATGCTATCTCAAGCCAAAAAGTAAATGTAAATCAACACATGCTTTGTTCACCTGTTTCTTTTTTTTTTCCTTTTCTGTAATTTTTCCCTTTTGTTCTGATTTTTCTCACTCAACATGACTTATTGAAAAAAAATGTATATTTAAAGAGTTAACATACATGTATAACATGAAAGATGAGGCAATTAATAAAGAAAAAGTGACCTTTTAAATCATCATTTATTAAATGAGGGTGGGGAAGTATGACTTAATGACATCTAAGGTCTATTTTCATTCTAAATTCTAGAATCTTATCAGATGAGTCTTACATGTGGTCTCAAAAAGCAAAATATGGGGAACTTATAGATTGAAGAAACTGTATAAGAAAAATATGGGTTTGATCCAAATATTAGTTAGATGTGCCAGTAAAAAAATAAATAAATACCTTGATCTGAGACTTCATTTAGAAAAGTATAGAAAGTTCCCACTAATAATGAAGTATTAATTCTGGTTTATTTTGTTCAGTTCTGGGGGTTTCAACTTAAGAAAGGTATATTAAAAGGAGTGTAACTATTATGTGAAGGAAAAGGAAATATATGGGTCCACCTCAAATAAGTTATTTCAGAGAAATGCTAGTCAATATTCTTGTCACATAGCACCCTTTAGTCCTATGAGTCTGAAGAGGACCTCCAACCATTTATATGTTTAGAGAGATTTAGCTTGATTGTCATTTTACTATGAGTAGTATTGAGGGGAAAAGTGGGGAAAGGGAAAAAAATAACCCATAACTTCCTTTTCCTCCTCAGGAGAATACTGAAGCAAAAACAGAAGAAAAAAATTGGAAAGGACAATAAAAACCAAACGTTCTAAGTTTTTCCTCTCCCATTCAAGAGAACAAATTCTCAATTTTCAATCATCCAATCTATGCATTGGCTTATGTCAAATCTTTATAGTTCTTGAGGGGTCTTCTAATATAATGTGCCGAAGAATGAACTAGGAACTAGGAACTAGAAACTAGGAACATCAGAGCCTCAGCAGAGATGTGATACTTTCAGTTCAGTAATTTATTTTTAATCTTTTAAAAAATTCAAGTGTTTTATTTTTCCAAATAGATGTAAACATAGTTTTCAGCATTCATTTTTAGTAAGATTTAATGTTTCAAATTTTTTTTCTTCCCATTCCTTTATCTTCTCCATCCCCAAGATATCAAGTATTCTTATATTAATTAAATATGTGCAATTCTTTTAAATATATATCTATATTTATCATGTTGTATAAGAAATATCTGACCAAAATAGGAAAAAAATTGAGAAAAACAAATAAACAAACAAAAAGGTGAAAATATTATGTTTTGCTCTACATTCCAGTTTCTCTCTCTGGATGTGTATAAGATTTTCCATCCCAAGCCTTAAATCACCACATTGGTGAGAAGAGCCAAGTCCTTCAGAATTTGATCATTACATAATGTTGTTGTTATTGTATACAATGTTCTCTTGCTTCTGCTCAATTCCCTCAGCATCAGTTCATGTCAGTCTTTCCAAGCTTTTTTGAAATCAGCCTTCTCATCATTTCTTATAGATTAATAATATTTAATCATTTTCATATTTCATAACTTTTAAGCCATATCCCAACTGATGGGCATCTAAGTCAATTTCCAGTTCCTTGACACTACAAAAAGAGCTGCTACAAGCATTTTTGCACATATAGGACTTTTTTCCTCTTTTATGATTTCTTTGGGATATAGACCCAGTGGTGAGACTTTTGAATCAAAGTGGATGTAGTTTCATAACCCTTTGGGCATAGTTCCAAATTGCTTTACAGAATGATTGGATCATTTCACAACTCCCTCAATAATGCCTTAGTGTTTCCAGTTTTCCCAGTCCCCTCCAATATTTAACATTATCTTTTCCTGTCATCTTAGCCAATCTGAGAGGTATGAAGTGGTACCTCAGAGTTATCTTAAGTTGTATTTTTCAAAATTAATATTGATTTAAAGCATTTTTTCATATAACTATAAATGAATTTAAATTCTTCATCTGAAAATTGTTCATATCTTTTGACCATTTATCAGTTGGGGAATGACTTTCATTCTTATAAATTTGACTCAGTTCTCTATATATTTTAGAAATGAGGCCTTTATTAGAAACACTGCCTGTAAATCCCCCTCTCAAAGCTTTCTGCTTCCCTCCTAATCTTGGCTGAATTGATTTTGTTGGTGGAAAATCTTTTTAATTTAATGTAATCAGAATTGTCCAATTTGCATTTCATAATGTTCTTCAGTACTTCTTTAGTAATAAATTCCTCCCTTCTCTTCATATCTGAGAGATTGACTATCCCTGGTCCTTCTAATTTGTTCATAGCACCACTCTTTAAGTTATGAACCATTTTATCTTTATCTTGGTATAAGGTGTGAGGTGTTGGTCAATGCCTAGTTTCTGCCATACTGTTTTCCAATTGTCCCAGCAATTTTTTGTCATATAGTGAGTTCTTATCCTAGAAGCTGGAGTCTTTTGGTTTTTCAAACAGTAGATTACTCTAATTATTGACTATTGTGTCTTGTGAACCTAACCTTTTCCACTTTTCCACTACTCTATTTCTTAGACAGTACCAAATGATTTTGATGACTGCCACTTTATAATACAGTTTTAGGTCTGATATAATTAGGCTGCCTTCATTTGCATTTTTTTCATCAATTTGTTTGAAATTGTTTGCCTTTTGTTCTTCCAGGTGAGTTTTGTTTTTATTTTTTCTAGTTTTATAAAGTAATTGGTATGGCACTGAATAAGTAAATTAATTTAGGTAGAATTGTCATTTTTATTATATTAGTTTGGCCTACCCACTAGCACTGAATATTTTTCCAATTTTTTAATCTAATATTTGTGTGAAAAAAATTGTGTTCATATAGTTCCTGGGTTTGTCTTGACAGGTAGATGTCCAAATATTTTATATTTCTATAGCTATTTTATATGGAATGTCTCTTCCTATCTCTTGATGCTGAGCTTTGTTGAATATATAGAAATGCCAATGATTCATATGGCTTTATTTTATATTCTGCAACTTTCCTAAAGTTAATTGTTTTTAGTAATTTTTAAGTTAATTCTTTAAATATACCATTATATCATCTGCAAAGAATGATAATTTTGTTTTTTCATTTCCTACTAGAAGCCCTTCAGTTTATTTTTCTTTTTTTATTAATATAACTAACATTTCTTTCTTTCTTTTTTTGTTGCTGAGGCAATTGGGGTTAAGTGACTTGCCCAGGGTCACACAGCTAGGAAGTGTTAAGTTTCTGAGGTCAGATTTGAATTCAGGTCTTCCTGACTTCAGGGCTGGTGTTCTATCCACTGCAGCACCTAGTTGCCACTATAACTAACATTTCTAATCTACTATTGAATAAAAATAGTGGTGATAATTGGAAATTTTGTTTCACCCCAGATTTTATTGGGGATACTTTTATATCATCTCCATTACATGTATTTCTTGTTGATGGTTTTAGATATATGCTGCTTATATTTTAAGGAAAAGTCCATTTATTCCTATATTTGCTAGTGGTTTTTTTTTTATCAAGAATGGGTGTTGTATTTTGTCAAATGCTGAGATGCTATTGATTTATGTTCCTAATATAAAGTTCTGGCACTGAACAAGAGCAACACCAAGAGTATCAAGGCTACAACACAGACATTTCTGTTATAGTCATCTTTTCATGTGTCATGGTCAATTGTAGTAAAGATACTTAATAGTTATAAGCTACTGTCATACAGATTGTTTTGGAATTTAAGTTGATAATCAGGTTTTTGGGCACTTTTACTCAGTTTTCCCTGGCCCATACCCAAATCTGAACTTCACCCTTAACAATGGCTAATGCAGGATATTTATTTTCTTAGAAATCTCTAAGGAAGGTCTATCTCCATCTTTAAAAGGTACTCTTGTCCATCTCTATGCATTTGCTCAGAATTGCCACAATGCCAACAAAGAGGTCTCCTTTTTTTTTCCCTAAGTAAATTTATACCTGCCTTCAATATACAATAAGTTTTGCTTCTCCATGTAGTCACATGGCACCATTAACTTTTTGCTACTCCAAACCCTTTCTGGGAAGAAGCTGTACAAAATATCCCCCCAAAAAAGAAGTCTTTCATTTGAGAGGCACATGAACTACTTCTCCATGGTATATTGAGCCCTTTTAGGCAACTAAGACACTGAGATCAAGAAAACTTTGTACTGAAAAAGGAATAAAGATGATCCAGAAAGGGTCAGATGGAACTTTGTTCAAAAGCAGTCTATTCTTATTAGATAAATCTTCCTCAAGATTGTACTACAGAAGCTAATTATCTGCATGATAATACAGCTGTTGATTAGCAGGTGCATATTTATTGCTTTAAGATGGGAGACATAATCAAAATAATATATATGTATTTATATAAATATATATGTATTCATATACAAACATGTGTGTCTATATATGTATGTGTGTTTTTTGCCAATAGAATGATTGTAATAGCCTTTTAATTTGTCACCCTTCTTCAAGTCTTTCCCCTCTCCAAAAAATCTTTCATAAAACTACCAAAGTGATATTTCCCAGGCAAGTGTCTGACAATGTCATGATTCTAATTAATAAATTATAAACTCCACTGTCTCCCTATTTGAGATGAAATTAAAAGCTCCTCTGCTTTGGCATTTAGAAATAATTAGAATCCAGTTCTGACCTACGTTTCTAACCATTTAAACATCTGTCCTTGTCACATTCTTTGGTCCAGCCAAAGTAGACAATTTGTTATTCCTATATACAACATTCAATTTTCCCATCTCTCTGGTTTTGGACAAGTTGCCTCTATGCAAGAAATGCACTATCTCATCAGTATTCCACCACTCTTAAAAGTTCAGTTCAGATATAATTTCTATAATGAAACTTTCTTCTACTTTACTCCTCCTCTTCCCTCACCCCAACCCCAAACTGCTAATGTCTTCTTCAGAATGTCTCTTTGTATCCTCATTTTAGGTTTTCTTGGCAAAGATATTGGAATTGTTTGTCATTTCCTTCTCTACCTCATCTCCATGCTCTTATCTGCTGTGCTACCTAACTGTCCTGCATAATATATCTTGTATTCATTTTGTTATTTCTTTCTCTCTCTCTGTCTCTCTCTCACACACACATTAACATGCCTTGAATATATTGGAAAAGCCAGTAAATTTATTTCAAAAATAATTTCAAATACATAACAGTAATTCACTATTTAAATACTGTTTTGAATTTTCTATTCAAAATAACATACTCATCTCAAAAATTTGTACAGAGCTGCTTTAGTGTGAACAACCTTCAAAAATTTGGTTACTTTTTCCCCCCAAATAGCTAGGTGAATTGATTCTGAAAAACTGGCTTAGAAATCTCATTAGAAACAAGCTCTCTCACAAGTATTCCAAGGCTCCCTGTCTCAGCTCAGGGTAATTGAAAAAAATAACCCTCTGATGACAATTTGACTACTTTTCTCCTATTTCCATTTGGAACCTAAAGAACAGACAGGAAGAAAAATGAAAAATAGGGAAAAATGAAAACTTGAGAAAAAACTTTTCAGAATAATTTGACTTGTTTCATATGGGGTTTTAGAGAAAGTATTTCATGTTTACTGGCTTTTCAATTGTTGGTCAAATAGACAATTAAACCTAACAAAAATCATCAGCTTTCTTTCTTTCTTTTTTTACATCACTATGTGCTCACAGAATGAATGTTATAAAGCATCACATTGCTGGAATATTTTGTTATTAACAAAATATTTTCAACTGCATGGGAGAGTTCAATGGCTCATAGATGAAAAGAGACATCAAGGCCATCTCTACGAATTCTCTCATTTTACAGGTAAAAACACTGTTAATCTCAGGTTGGGCAAGTGACTTGGCCAAAGTTGCTGAGTAGTAAAAATCGCAAGTCAATTTCAATTTGGCTTCCCTGACTCCAAAATCACTGCTTTTTCTAGTGTACCATGATGGCATATTATCCATGATAATTCTAGTGATAGGGCAGGTGCTATTCACTTTTTCCAGAGAAGGAAACATACTCATTGGGATCAAGTAATTTTCTAATCATCACACAGTAAATGGCAAGACATGACTGAAATCCATCTTTTATATTAGTATCATTCATAGATTTTTTTTCTTTTTCTATTTATTAGTTTGTAACTACTGAAGGAGAACTAAGATTTGTTCTGTTTTGCATTTCTGATACACTTATCACAGTACCTTGGTAATATGTAGTGCTACTGAGTAGTGTTCAATAAATGTATTTGAAAAGTGAATTGAATTGAATTATTAATCAAATATGTATCTAAGAAATGTTACATATAAAGCACTAGAAGGTTACAAATGTTCACAAGACTATTGTGGCTTACTATAATGTTGTGACCAGCACCACGCAAATGGGTTAGAGGCAGTTGAAAATAAGGAGACTGTTGAACTCTCAGCAACCCTGTCTCCTTATTTTCAACAGCCACTAGCCCATTTGTGTGGTGCTGGTCACAACACTAGAGAATAAATGACAGTGGAATAATTTTAAGAAGGAATGTTGTCAGTGTTTAAATAAATAGTGACTTAGGAGTTCAGGGGAGGAAGTGATCATTTGTGACTGATGATAAACAGATTGTATAGAAGCTAGAAATACAAGGCATATTTCAGAAATTATGAGGAATTTAAGTGAACTGAATTGAAAAGTTTATTTTGGAAAGTATTAGAAGATATATCTGGAAAAGGTGGCAAGGGTTAGTAAATTAGCTTTGAGTAGCCTCAGGATTTAGATTAAGCTTATAATGAAAAATCACAGAGACAGCAGTGCTAATTAGTACCTTTAATGCCAATCATCAAGTAAAATAAGATCCAAAAGTCATAGTTGTCTGCAGATATAGTCCTTTCCTTATGATTACTTTTAGCACTGAAAATGGAAGAAGAGTATGCTTGAGCAATACCATGGGTCATTTCTTACCCATTCCCTATGGTATAACCTTGATTTGCTTAAGTTTTCCATTTCCCCATCCCTTTCATTTTTCTTTTCTTTTTTTTTTAAAATACATTTTATTAAAGCTTTTTAATTGCAAAACATATGTATGGGTAATTCTTCAACATTAACCTTTACAAAACTTTCTGTTACAAATTTTTCTCCCCTAGTCCCCACTCCTCTCCTAGATGGCAGGAAGTCCACTACAGGTTAATTATGTTAATGACAAATCAAATATATGTATGTATATTTCCACACTTATCTTGCTGTGCAAGAAAAATCGTGTCTACAAAAAAAAATATGAGAAAGGAAACACAATGCAAGCAAACATCAATAGAGGGCAGGAAAATGTTATGTTGCGGTCCACATATCATATCCCTTTCTCTGGGTGTATATGGCCTTCTTCAGTGACCAAATGCAAATTGTTTGAAGCATTTAATTGTTGAAGAGAGCTATGTCCATCAGAATTGATCATCATTTAATCTTATTGTTGCCATGTATAATGATCTCCTGGTTCTGCTCATTTCACTCAGCATCAGTTCAAGCAAGTCTCTCCAAGCCTCTCTGAAATCATCCTACTGGTTGTTTCTTATAGAACAACAATATTCCTTAACATTCATATACCATAATTTGTTCAGCCATTTTCCAATTGATGGGCATCTATTCAGTTTCCAGTTTCTAGCCACTACAAAAAGGGCTGCCACAAACATTTTTGCACATGTGGGTCCTTTTCCTTCCTTTAAGATCTCTTTGGGATATAAGCCCAATAGAAACACTGCTGGGTCAAAGAGTATGCACAGTTTGATAACTTTTTGAGCATAGTTCCAAATTGCTCTCCAGAATGGTTGGATCTGTTCACAGTTCCACCAACAATGCATCTATGTCCCAGTTTTCCCACTTCCCCTCCAACATTCGTCATTATCTTTTCCTGTCATTTTAGCCAATCTGACAAGTGTGTAATGGTATCTCAGAGTTGTCTTATTTTTCATTACTCTGATCAGTAGTGATTTGGAGCACCTTTTCATATGACTGGAAATGGTTTTAATTTCATCATCTGAAAATTGCCTGTTCATATCCTTTGACCATTTATCGATTGGAGAGTGGCTTGAATTCTTATAAATATGAGACAATTCTCTATAAATGTTAGAAATTTTAGAAATGAGGCCTTTATCAGAACCCTTAAATTTTAAAGATTATTTCCCAATTTGATGCTTCCCTCCTAATCTTGTCTGCATTAGTTTTGTTTGTACAGAAACTTTTTAACTTAATATAGTCAAAATTATCTATCTGGTGTTCAGTTAAGAGTTCTAGTTCTTCTTTGGACATAAATTTATTCCATCTCCACAGGTCTAAGAGGCAAACTATCTTATGTTCCTTTAATTTGCTTATAATATCAATATTTTTATCTAAATCATGAACCCATTTAGATCTTATATTGGTATGTGGTATGTGGGTCAAGCCCTAGTTTCTTCCACATTAGTTTCCAATATTCCCATGAGTTTTTGTTGAACAGTGAGTACTTATCCCAAAAGGGGTGTTTGGGTTTATTGAACACTAAATTGCTTTAGTTATTGCCTAGTTTGTCCTGTGATCCTATCCTATGCCACTGATCAACTACTCTACTTCTTAGCCAGTACCAAATGGTTTTATTACGGCTGCTTTATAATATAGTTTTAGATTTGGTACAGCAAGGCCACCTTCATCAGCCTTTTTTTTTTTTCATTAATTCCCTTGAAATTCTTGACCTTTTGTTCTTCCAGATGAACTTTGCCGCTATTTTTTCTAGATCTGTAAAATAGTTTCTTGGGAGTTTGATTGGTATGGCACTAAATACGTAAATTACTTTGGGTAGTACTGTCATTTTTATTATATTCACTCAGCCTACCCATGAGCACTTGACGTTTTTCCAATTGATTAAGTCTGACTTTATTTGTGTGGAAAGTGTTTTGTAGTTTAGTTCATATAGTTCCTGACTTTTCCTTGGTAGATTCCCAAATATTTTATACTATCAACATTTATTTTGAATGGAATTTCTTTTTGTATCTCTTGCTGCTGAACTTGCTTGGTAATTTATAAAAATGCTGCTGATTTATGTGGATTTATTTTGTATCCTGCAACTTTGCTAAAGTTGTGAATTGTTTCTAGTAGTTTTTTAGTCGAGTCTCTAGGGTTCTCTAAGTATACCATCATATCATCTGCAAAAAATCCTCATTACCTACTCTAATTCCTTTAATCTCTTTTTCTTTTGTTATTGCCAAAGCTAATATTTCTAATACAATATTAAATAGTAGTGGTGACAGTGGGCAGCCTTGTTTCACTCCTGATCTAATTGGGAATAATTGTAATTTGTCCCCATTACATATGATGCTTGCTGCTGGTTTTAAGTAGATGCTTCTAATCATTTTAAGGAAAATACCATTTATTCCTATACTCTCTGGTGTTTTTAATAAGAATAGGTGTTGGATTTTATCAAATGCTTTTTCTGCATCTATGGAGATAATCATATGATTTTTTTTAGTTTGTCCATTAATATTATTGATTATGCTGAAAACTATATTATGCCAAAAACTAATATTGAACCAGCCCTGCATTCCTGGTATAAATCCCACTTGATCATAATGTATTATCCTGGGGATGAATTTCTGTAATCTCATTGCTAATA
>JAJPUD010005738.1:0-54639 GCA_023553655.1 Myrmecobius fasciatus
GAATTCTTATAAATATGAGACAATTCTCTATATATTTTGGAAATGAGGCCTTTATCAGAACCCTTAAATGTAAAGATGATTTCTCAATTTATTGCTTCCCTCCTAATCTTGTCTGCATTAGTTTTGTTTGTACAAAATCTTTTTAACTTAATATAATCAAAATTATCTAGCTGGTGTTCAATTAAGAGTTCCAGATCTTCTTTGGACATAAATTTATCCCATCTCCACAGGCCTGAGAGGCAAACTATACTATGTTCCTCTAATTTGCTTATAATATCACTCTTTATATCCAAATCATGAACCCATTTAGATATTATCTTGATATGTGGTGTTAGGTGTGGGTCAAGCCCTAATTTCTTCCACACTAGTTTCCAATTTTCCCAGCAGTTTTTGTCAAATAGTGAGTACTTATCCCAGAAGCTGGGGTCTTTGGGTTTATCAAATACTAAATTGCTATAGTTTTTGCCTAGTTTGTCCTGTGATTCTATCGTATGCCACTGATCGAGTACTCTATTTCTTAGCCAGTACCAAATGGTTTTGATGACTGCTGCTTTATAATATAGTTTTAGATCTGGTACAGCAAGGCCACCTTCATCAGCCTTTTTTTTTCATTAATTTAGGGAGGGACTTTTAGAAGGGTCTATAGAGGAGGATTCTGAAAAGATAGCAGAGTAGGTCAGTAAATTTCAAGCTTTCCAGTTTCCCAAACAAACAGAACAAATTTGCCTCTCAGGGCAAACATGGACTGATGAAAAATCAAGACTTGGGGCAGAACAGGGGTCCTCCTGGTACATCCCAAGATCTAAAGAAAGACCCCAGCCTGGGGATTAATCTGTGTAAAGTACAGACAACCCTGGGGCTAGCTGCATTTGTCTGAAGTCTCAGCGGGACTTCCTGGACAGCTTGAAGAGTTGGGAATGGGATCTGAGTCCCAGAAGACTGAGTGAACCTTGGCTGATTAGGAACATCAGACCAAGCTGTGCTGGGCTGTGTGCAGCTGTGCAGAGGTGTGGCCCTGAGTGAGAAGTAATTAGCACGCTAGGAATTCAGAAGTGGGGGTAGGGTGGGGGTTGGGGTGCTATAGGCAGTCATAGAAAGGCTGCTTTGCTTACAGAGCGTGGCACCTTCTCTAATGAGGGCACATATACTGGGCATTCTGTGCCTGTTTCTCCCATGTCATACAAATGATTCTAAAGTTAATAAGAGATACCTTGAGAGAGTCTTTGTATCCCGTTTTCTGATCAACTAGTCATAACTTGCTCATAAAATATTTTTGACAAGTTTATTTGATATTCAAACAATGTGCCAACCCAGTGGAGTTGTACTCTCTATAGTAGTGTTGTAAAGCTTGCCAGCTTAATTTGAGAGAGGACTTCAGTGTCTGATATCTTATCCTACCAGGTAATCTTCAGAATCTTCCTAAACTAATTCAAATGAAAATGATTCAGTTTCTTGGCATGGTGCTGGTATACTGTTTAAGTTTCACAGGCATACACTAATTAGAAAGAAACCACAAGTCAAGATCATACAAAATTTTGCTGCTACCATTTAAAGGAGTGGAGGATTTGGAATGTGATATTCTGAAAGGCATAAGAAGGCATGATATAGCATGATATTTTAGTTTCCTCATTATTATTCTAATTCCTTTAATTTCTTTTTCTTCTCTTACTGCCAAAGCTAGCATTTCTAATACAATATTGAATAGTAATGGTGACAGTGAACAGCCTTGTTTCTCTCCTGATCTTATTGGGAATGGTTCTAGTTTGTCCCCATTACATAGGATGCTTGCTGATTGTTTTAAATAGATGCTACTGATAATTTTAAGGAAAAGTCCATTTATTTCTGTACTCTCTAATGTTTTTAACAGGAATGGATGCTGAATTTTGTCAAATTGTTTTTCTGCATCTATTGATATATAATGATATGATTTTTGTTAGTTTGGTTATTGATACAGGCAATTATGCTAATAGTTTTCCTAATATTGGACCAGCCCTGCATTTCTGGTATAAATCCTCCTTGGTCACGGTGTATTATCCTGGGGATAACTTGCTATAATCTCCTTGCTAATATTTTATTTAAAATTTTTGCATCAATATTCATTAGGGAAATTGGTCTATAATTTTCTTTCTCTGTTTTGACCCTACCTAGTTTAGGTATCAGCATCATATCTTGTCATAAAATGATTTTGGTAGGCCTCCTTCTTTCCCTATTTTTCTAAATAGTTTGCATAGTATTGGAATGAATTATTCTTTAAATATTTGGTAGAATTCACATTAAGTCCATCTGGCTCTGGAGATTTTTTTCTTAGGGAGTTGATTAATAGCTTGTATAATTTCTTTTTCTAAAATGGAACTATTTAATTTAGTTCCTCTTCTATATTTTTGTAAGTATTCCTCAACTTCACATAGATTATCAGATTTATTGACATATAGTTGTGTAAAATAACTCCCAATTATTGCTCTAATTAACTCTTCATTGGTGGAAAGTTTTCTTTTTTTCATTTTTGATATTAACAATTTGATCTTCTTCAATTCCTTTTTTTCTAAAAAATTAATTAAGGGTTTATCTATTTTCTTGGTTATTCATAAAACCAATTCTTAATTTTGTTTATTAATTCAATAGTTTTTTTACTTTAAATTTTATTAATCTCCCCTTTTATTTTCAGAATTTCAAATTTGGTATTTAATTGGGAGTTTTTAATTTGTTCTTTTTCTAGATCATGATATTCTGGAAGGCATATATAAAAATAACTTACCCAGCAAAACTTAGTATAGATGGGAAAAATTGGGTATTTAAGTGAAATAGAGGACTTTCAAGTATACCTGATGAAAAGACCAGAGCAGAAAAGAAATTTTGACTTTTGAACATGATTCAAGAGAAGCATAAAAGGTAACAAGGTAAAGGATAACAAACAATTCTATAAGATTAAACTGCTTAAATTCATATATGAGAAGATGATAACTGAAATTTCTAAGGATTTTATCATATTAGAACAGTTAGGAGTATACATAGAAAACACAGGTGTGAGTAGACTATGATAGGATGATTTAAAAAAAACAACAGCTGAGGGGTAAGAAAGAGGGATTCACTAGAAGAAGGGAGAAGGGAAAAGGAAGAATGAAAATTATTTCACATGAAAGAGGCACACAAGAACTTTTACAGTGGATGGAAAAATGATAAGGCGGGGATTCGGGCTATTATTGAACCTCACTCACATCTAAATTGGTTCAAGGAGGAGAAATATATGTACACATACATACATATATATATATATATAATATACATGTATATGTAGATGCATACATATTCAATTGGTAAATCTTTCTTACCCAACATGGAAATAGAAAGGGAAGATTTATGGGAAATGGAGAGTGATAAAAGGAAGGGAAGATAAAAGAAGGCAGTGCTCATAGACAAAAGAGACTTGAGAAGGAAAAGGGTAAAAAGAGAGAAAGAAGGAAAAACAGAAGAAAATATGAAGGTGAGTAATACAGTTATTAATCATAACTGTGAATGTGAATGGAATCAGCCAATGTATAAAACAGAAGCAGATAGCAGAATGGATTAGAAACTAGAACCCAACAATATGTTGTTTACAAGAAACACACTTGAAACAGAGACAAACACAAAGTATATAATTGTAGCTGAATATTTATTCTGTTGGAAAAAAGGATCAGAGAATTAAAACTGGAAGAGACTCTAAAGGTCAGAGTCCAAACCCTGGATTTTATTAATGAGGACACTGAGGCCCAATGGTCAAAGATTCTAAGCAAGCTCATAGATTTAGAACTTGAAGGAACCTTTGGGACATTTAATTCAACTTATTCTTGGCTGTAATCCCCATTCCTTTGCCTTTTTGGAATATCAGATTCCAGGCCCTTCGATCCTTTAAGGTGGAAGCTGCTAAGTCCTGCGTGATCCTAATTGTGGTCCTTGGTATTTAAATTGTTTCTTTCTGGTTGCTTGCAATATCTTTTTCTTGGTACTATAATTCTGAAATTTAGCCATGATATTCCTTGGGGATTTAATTTTGGGGTTTCTTTCAGGAGGTGATCGGTGGATTCTTTTGATGGCTATTTAACCTTCTGAATCTAAAATATCAGGGTAATTTTCTTTTATGATTTCCTGTAAGATAATGTCTAGGTTCTTTTTTTCGTCATGGCTTTCAGGAATCCCAATAATCCTTAGATTGTCTCTCCAAATCTATTTTCCAGGTCAATTGTTTTTCCTAGGAGATATTTCATATTTTCTTCTATTTAAAAATTTTTTTTGTTTAATTGATTCTTGAAGACTTATTGAGTCATTCACTTCCATTTGTTCAATTCCAATTTTTAATGTATTAATTTCTTCAGTTACTTTTTTAGCTCCTTTTGCAATTGGCCAATTAAATTTTTTTTTATTGCATTCTTTTCCCATTTAAAAAATTTTTTTTGTAATGATCTCAGTTCATTCCCCCATTTTTCTTCTAATTCTATTATAAGATTCTTTATACAATCTTTGAAGAATGCCTTGTGAAATGGAAACCAGGTCATGTCTCTCTTTGTGGCTTCTTTTGGATTTACTTTGCCTTGAGGAACCTTAGGAGTTGAGGTCTCTTCTTCTCTCTTTCCATAAAAGCTGTGTATAGTGAGAGTTCTTTTTTGTTTTTTATTCATTTTTATAAAGTTTGAGGTCTGTTCAATGCAAAGGAGTGACAGCTGCTTTAATTTGCCCTGGGGCAGTTCTGCTGATTGATTTCCAGTGCTGGATAATGGTGGCTAGGTCTGAAGTTTTTCCGGGATTCAGTGGTTTACAATTTGTCTTTCACAAAAGGCAAATCTGCCAAACCACCTCTTTGCCATTAGGACAGAGTGGCCTAGGAGGCTCACGGAAGATTACCAGGTGTGTGGAAGCTGCAAAGCTCTGACTTTCCACTTCAGCTTCTTGCTCCAGTCTCCCTATGCTGAGGATTGGGTTTGGCAGACTGTCCCCCTGCCTGATTGAAACAGACCTGTTCAGAATTTCTTCCAAAATATCCTCTAGAAATGTGTTCTACTCCAAATATTTGTGGATTCTTTGACTTCAAAACCAGTTTAGAGGCTTAATATGCTATTGGTTTGAGAGAAGGTTAGAGGAGATCATAGAGAATTGTGTCTGCTCTCCACTATCTTGCTACTGATCAGTTTAAGGAAAAGTTCATTTATTCCTATACTCTCTAGTGTTTTTTAATAGGAATGGATGTTGGATTTTATCAAATGTTTTTCTGCATCTATTGAGATAATCATAAGATTTTTGTTAGTTTATTTATTGATATAGTCAATTATGCTAATAGTTTTCTTAATATTGAACCAAGCCCTGAATTCCTGGTATAAATTCTAGTTGGTCATGGTGTATTATCCTGGGGATGATTTTCTGTAATCTCTTTGCTAATATTTTATTTAAGATTTTTGCATCAATATTCATTAGGGAAATTGGTTTATAATTTTCTTTTTCTGTTTTCACCCTACCTGGTTTAGCTATCAGCACTATACTTGTGTCATAAAAGGAAATTGGTAGGACTCCTTCTTTCCCTATTTTTTCAAATAGTTTATATAGTATTGGAATTAATTGTTCTTTAAATGTTTGGTAGAATTCACATATAAATCCATCTGACCCTGGAGATTTTATCTTAGGGAATTGATCAATAGCTTGTTCTGTTGCTTTTTCTAAAATGGGACTATTTAAATAATTTATTTCTTCTTCTGTTAACCTGGGCAATCTATATTTTTTGTAGATATTCTTCAATTTCACTTAATTATTAAATTTATTGTCATATAGTTGGGCAAAATAACTCCTAATTATTGCTCTAATTTTCTCTTCATTGGTGGAAAATTCTCTTCTTTCATTTTTGAGACTAACAATTTGAAGAGGCAGAGGGAAATCTGTGGTATCTACCAATCAATAACCCTGAGAGGAGGTAGGTGGCAGATTCACCCGAAACCTAATCTGCTGTCCCTAGATTGTATACCAACCACAGACTTCCCTCTCTTGTAGGCAAATCTGCTTGACTGACTATATAGCTGATTTCTCATGGGCTGAAGTTGGAAATTCAAAGGTACCAGGAACTCCCCTTTTCTCATTTCACTTTGTCTCTGTCTCCTTCCCTCCCCTCATTTGTTTTTTCTTTTTTATTTTCTCTCCTTGCATTTTTTTTGTCTCTGGCTCCTCTGTGGATCTATGTCTCTCTCCAGGTCTCTTCTTCTCTGCTCTTTCTAATACCTGACACAGAGTAAGTGCTTAATAAATTCTGTTCTCATTCTTTAATTTGTCACCATCAAAGGACTGCAGTAGGTGAAGGTCATGGTCCAGATTCATAGCAATTTTTTCTTAGGAACTGAAGCTCTAAAACATTCTGATGTTTTGAGATGATGCCCCCAGTTAGAGAGAAACTCTTACAAGGGGTTAGGATCCCAGCCTGCTCTATGAAAGACCACTTACTCTCATGTGCCTCCCCCCAGAACTGTCCCAAGCCCTTACCCCCTCACACAATCTTGCTGTTATTGTATACACTGTATTTCTGGTTCTGCTTGTTTCACTCAGCATCAGTTTGTGTAACTCTTTCCAGGTCTTTCTAAAATCAGCTTGTTCCATTTTTAATAGAACAATAATATTCATTAATTTCATATACCATAACTTATTCAGCCATTCCCCAGTTGATGGGCATCCGCTCAATTTCCAATTCTTTGCCACTACAAAAAGAGCTGCTACAAATATTTTTGCACATAAAGGTCCTTTTCTCTCCTTTATGATTTTCTTGGGATAGAGACCCATTAGTGGCACTGCTGGATCAAAGTATAAATCACAGTATAAATAGAAGTTTTAAAGGATGTTTAAAAAGAGAAAAAAAAGAGAAGATGGGGGAAAAGTCTAAAAACTTATATAATGTTAGCTATTGTCCTTTATACTTGAAGAGGACCAAAATCACATTGGTATATTGAGGCAAGGTAAAATGTTTCTGACTGTGGCTGTTCACACCAATATGAATTCAGAAGGCTCTACCAGACATCAGGCATGAATGGTTTATATGAACATTTGGAGTGGAGATGGCTGTAAATTTGCCTATTTCACATTTCTTTTTAGCTAGTGCATTGTGTTTTGCTCATAGAGCTCATGCCTTTTTCAGTGTGGGAACTCCATGCTGGATGGTCCTACTTCAACCTCTGTGAAGCTTGCACTTTTGTGAAGGGGGTAGTGGTTGGGGATATCCCCCATTTTCTTCCCAATTTGTTTTTTATAATTTTGTGGCATTTACTTTAATTTTTTCATTTGCCGTTCTTTCCATTAATATTGTTGTAGCCACTGTATTTATTGTCTTGATTGCTGACTTCACTCTTCATATTTGTGGAGATCTTTCCATTTTTTCCTCTATTCATCACACATATTATTTCTTACAGCATAGATATGTTCATTTACATTCATATATCACACTTTAAAAAATCCAGATGGAGTTTTGTATAAAAGAATTCTTAGAAACAAGTGCTTGGTTCACTCAGATGAAATCAAGCAGGAGAAGGGCATAAGGATTACCAGTTCTTATGTGTTTTTTCCCCCTCAGTGCTCTAGCTCCCGAGTAAGAAACTTTGGTTAAAATAACAATAGCAGCAACAAACACAATTAAAAAAATCAGTCTCTTATCTCGCCATTTTAACTTTTACTTTTTCATACTCCTTGAAGGAGACCTCAGTGATAAACTCTTCTTTTCTCTCTTCCCCTCTTATCTTTGTTCTCTCCATTATACTTTTCTTCTGTTCTACTTCTCCCTCTCCTTTTCTTTTCTCTCTCTCTTCCCCTCTCCTGTTACTCCTCCCCCCTCCCCTTTTACTTGCTCTCCTTTCTTCTCCTTTCCTTCTATCCTCCTTTCTCTTTCTCTCCTATTTCTTCTTAAACATAATGATAGAGGTTGAAAACTCTGCTCCCTCCCCCTTCCTGAAACTGGGTTAACTTCCCTTCTGTCTGAGCTGAAAAGACCACAATTCTCCGTATTTTTGCTAATTTAGACTACCTTGTAAAACCACCAACTCAAGTTTCACCACCACTTTTAAATATCCACTCATAAAATACCACAGGTATAGAGCTATTTTCAAAGAATTAAAACTGGCAGGCTGAGATAGATATAGACAACTGGGCAGTAGATTTTTGTATCAACAGGGAGCATGGGAGATGAGTGTGTGTGTGTGTGTGTAAGTTTGTGTGTGTGTGTGTGTGTGTGTGTGTGTGTGTGTGTGTGTGAAACTTTATCCTCCTCCCTTTCACTCTCCTTCCCTCTGGCTCCCTTACTCCTTTTTGGTAGTTTGTTCAGTGTAGAGTGCTGGATTTGGGGGTCAGAGGACTCAGATTCCCTTCTCAGATCTGCTAAATACTTGTGTGGCCTTGGGAAAGTAATTTGACTGGCCTGGGTCTCAGTTTTTTTTTTTTTCTATAAGATGATATGGTTGGATTAGATGGCTTCTGAGATTCTTTCTGGCTCTGAATCTATGATTCTGGACCTCTGGTTCTTTTTTGCCTTCTTTTTCAGTGTCTCTCTTGGTCTCCACTTGTCCTTATTTCTTTCCCTGCACTCCAAAATCTTTCTACCCTTTCCCCTCTCCATTTCCTTCCCCTATACCTGCCTTTTTACCTCTCTCTCCCAGTTCTGTCATATTCTGGGAAGATTTCTGTCTCCCACTTTTCCTGATTTCTGTTTTTATTTGTCTCTTCTCTTTGTGGAAGCTCTAGGGAAAGATTGCAATAGGGATCTTCTCTCCTCAGGTGAGACTTCAGGGGGAGGGAGGATGGTTAGAGGTGTAGGGGGCCCAGAGAAAGTAAGTACCACCCTGGTGCAGACACAACAGAAGGCTGCAAAGGGAGAAGGAGGCAGGGCTCTGGCTGGGCAGGTCAGGTCTCCATTTGGGTCAGGAAGGTTCAGTCGTTCCAGGTTGAACTGCCATGTACTCTGGTGACTCCAAGAGTCAGATCTGGGACAGGGAGCACAGCTGTTATCAGTGTGCTTTTTATGGCTCTCTATCCAAGGTATGACATAGAAAAACAGGTAATGAAGAGGGAATAGAGAGAGATGGAGATAGAAAAGGGAAAAGGACACAGGAAGAGACAAAGATAGGCAGACAGTGGCAATTAGTGTCCCACAGCTAGGCAGGAGCAGTGGCTGGCAGAGTGGCAGTATGGGGGAGATCCAATTACATGGAGATGCCTTGCATGCCATAGTGGGGAGATAGAGGGGGTGGGGAGCGGGGTCGAGGTCAGGGACCAGGGAGGGACCAGGTAAGGCAGAGAGGCACTTACCTGGTGGGGAGGGGCAGAGTTGCTGTCATCCCTCACAAGGGACAGGTAGTTGTGGGGGGAGAGCACAAACTAGGGCAGGGCCTGGCTCCTGAATTGGGTTAAAAGGCTTCATCTGGGGGTGCAAAGCTGGGCAGAGTTCTGGCCATGGATTCCATGTGGCTCCTTCTTCTGACTGCCCTTTTGGGACTTCTGATCCTCTTGCACGGGGTCCCTCTGCTTCCCAGAGAGACCGCCTCCCCGCAGGTCCACGACCCTTGCCTTTACTGGGCAACTTGCTGCAGATGGACCATCGTGGCCTCCTGAAATCCTTTCTGGCAGTGAGAACCTGCAGAACTGTGTGGTTGACCGTGTTCTGGGTTCCTGTGAGCACTTGGAGGTGGCAGGGATGCCATCTGCCTTAGTTTCCCTAAGACTTCTTCATAATGAGAGATGAACCCTTTGAGATCACTCACACTGGAAAGGAAGGAGGGGAGAAGTTAATGAACTTCTAGAGCTTTCCAGGGGTCCCAGGAACATTTCCTCCTTAACTCTCTTACTTTGGAATAAGTACTCCCAGATGGCTCCCTGGGAGGAATTTCTGGGCCCCTCCTCAATCCCTGTGGGATGCTTTCCAATCCAGTTTCCCTTTTGGCTATACTTTAAGAACAAGGGCTTTTAGCTGACTCATAATTCTAAATGTGGGGAAAGTTCAGTCATGGTAGGAAGGAGGGGTAGGATTCTTTCTGGAGGAAATGGATCCTCTTGAAGTGGGGAAGTAGAATGGGTAGAGAATTGAATCACTCATTTTCTTTTTTGCTTCCTCTTGGGTAAGGGATAAATATTTTTGAGATCTATCATACGGAGGGGTATGTGGGTATTGGAACTGATAGCCTGGAAGAGAGTTTTTTATTGGGTTTTATTCAGTTTCAGTTCCTCCTTAATACAAAATAAAACAAAACAATATGGGTGCATTGTGATCTTTTAGAGAAAGGGAAGTCAAGGCTTGGATTTCTTTGAGCTTTTCAAAGGTATCTCCAGTATTACCTGCTTCCATTTTCCTCTGATGAAGAAAGAAAAGGATGGGGGGGGGGGAGTTAGAAGCATTGTTTACTGGACTTCCAGCAGTACCTTCCCTAGGAATGGGAGTGGGGGTGCTGTGAAGATGGACGCCGTGACATCTGGATTCCACATTGCCCTTCTCACTACCAGGGATGATCACAAGATGTTTGTTCCTCCATTTCAACTCTGATTCCTTGGTAGGCGGATCTAGGACCAAGGTACATAGAAGGGAGGAGAAGGGAAAAGAAGGAGCCTTCAATCTCTTTTTTCTTCTACTTTTAAATGGTTTATTGACTCTATATTAATATTTATTTATTCACCTACCAACTGGTGTCATTACATACTGAATTCCAAATTGTTTCCCTCCTTCTAAATCCCACATCAGAGAAGACCAACATTATAGATAAGTATATGTGCATGTGTAGAACTTTTATGTCAGTTCTTTCTCTAGTTACAAGGTACTTTGAAGAGAGGAGAAGGAAAAAGAAGGGGCCTTCAATCTCTTTTTTCTTCTACTTTTAATTGACTCTATATTAATATTTATTTATTCAACTATCTATTTGTGTTGTTACATGCTGAATTCCAAATTGTTTCCCTCCTTCTAAATCCCACATCAGAGAAGACCAACATTATACATATATATATATGTGTGTGTGTGTGTGTGTGTGTGTGTGTGCATGTGTATAATTTCTATAGGTCAGTTCTTTCTCTAAGTCTTTCATGCTTAATTTGAATGATCATATTATTCCTAATAGCTTAGCTACTGTTTGAACAATATCAGTCTTAGTTGAGGAGCTGCAGAAATACCAGGGTGAAAAAAAGGATGCAGACACAATTAGAAATACACACACACACACACACACACACACACACACACATATATAAAACACAGACACAGAGAGAGTTTACAATATTCCCTTTATTTTGCTCATTTCACAAATAATCAGTTCATGTAACTCTTTCCAAGTTTTTTCTGAAACCAGTCTGCTAACTGTTTCTTTACTTCATGTGGTTGTGCTATGTGGGCCTGATGCTGTGAAGGAGGCCCTGGTGGAGAAGGCTGAGGAGTTCAGTGGCTGAGGACCCATTGCCATGGTTGACCTAGTCTTCCAGGGGCAGGGTGAGTGAGTCAGACTGTGGCAGGGTTTGGGGAAGAGGGATAAGGTGGTGATAAAGCTTGAGGCAGAAGGGACTTCAGATTGAGAACCAGAGAAAGAGACAGATAGGGGGTGAAGATAAAGAGAGGGGGATTGGGATGGACAGAGGAGACAGATGAGAATATGGAGGAGTAAGAAGTCAAGGAAAGAGAGATCTGAGGAAGGAAGGAGTAAGGCAGGATTCCAAGCACCATCCAGTTTTGCCTTTAGGGATTACCTTCGCCAGTGGTCATACATGGAAGACCTTGCGCCAATTTTCTCTGGCTACTCTTCGGGACTTTGGAATGGGGAAGAGAAGCATTGAAGAACAGATACAAAAAGAGGCCGAGTGCCTAGTTGAGGAGCTGCAGAAATACCAGGGTGAAAAAAAGGATGCAGACACAATTAGAAATACACACACACACACACACACACACACACACACATATATATATATATATATATAAAACAAAGACACAGAGAGAGAAGAGACAGAAAAGCAGAGAGACAGACACAAAAAGAGAGACAGAGACAGAAAGTCATGGAGACATATCAAGAGAAGTAATTATACAGAAAGACATACTGAGAGTGGCAGAAATTGGCCCAGAAATAGAAGTTGAGAAAGGGAAAAAACAGAACCTGTGCACTGGGGGGGGGGGGAAGCATTAGACATTAGAGGGAAGGAACTTCCTTTCCCCAGATGCTGAGTTGGAGGGAGGGGATAATGGTGATTGCTGGTACAATCTTAGAAGCATAGCAATTATATAGAGTCAGAAACATGAAATAAGGAATAAATGGGAAATAAAGAGGAAGAAAGAAGCAGAAACACAGGAAATTCCCACTGACTTTCTAAACCTCTTCTCTCTATTCCTTTCCCATTCTCTCCACTGTTCTCTCTTTTCTCCAGGAGCCCTATTGGACCCCACCTTACTCTTCCACTCCATCGCAGCCAACATTATCTGTTTCATTATGTTTGGTGAACGATTCTCCTAGCATGATGACCTGTTCCATGAGCTGCTGAGCAAGTTCAAGGAAACGTTTACCCTTGCCAGCTCTGCATGGGGCCAAGTAGGGTTTAAGGCTACAGGGAGAGAGAGGGTGAAAGTGGGAGAGAGAGGGAAAGGAGAACAGAGGAGGAGACACAGAAGAATAGAGGACATTGCAGGACATCAGAACATAGGGACATGGAGAGGGAACACAGGGAGGGGAGAACACAAAGAAAGGAAAACAAAAAAAATAATAGGGACACAGGAAGGAGTGAGCACAAAGAAACAGGGAGAGGGAGGACTGAGGGGGCAGGGATGATTGAGAGAGGGTAGTCCATGTTTGGAGGAATTCTGGGGCCTATGGAAATCAGAAAGTCATCTTATTCTATCTTTCCATCCTTCCTCCACACCAGCTGTTTGAGATGTTTTCAGGTTTCCTGAAGTTCTTTCCTGGTCCCCATCGACGTGCCCTCAACAATCTGACATTCATCAATGCCTACATTGCTGACAGTGTGGAGAAGCACAAAGAGAGCCTGGACCCCAGTGCCCCCAGAGACTTCATTGATGTTTATCTGCTCTGTATGGAGAAGGTGGGCAATCCATTTCCTCCTCTCCAAAGACTGCCATATTGTGTGTGTGTGTGTGTGTGTGTGTGTGTGTGTGTGAGAGAGAGAGAGAGAGAGAGAGAGAGAGAGAGAGAGAGAGACAGACAGACAGACAGACAGACAGACAGACAGACTCACAGAGACAGAGACTCATGAGAGACAGAGAAAGTCAGAGACAGACAGAAAGAAACAGAGAGGTTAATGAGGGAGAGGGAAGAGAGAAAGGTGGGGGGGGAAGAAAGAGGGATAGAGAATGAAATCTGATTGTTTTCTTGTTGAAATTTTTGACCTGTACCCCTTTTCCATTTGAAGGCTGAAAAATTTTGACATAAAGAAAGGGAGCTACAGAAGAAAAGGAAGACAAAGAATGAGATGGAGATGCATTGTTAGAAAAGGAAGGAGGGATAAACACAGTGAGGGAAAAAGACAGTGATGGTTTCCCTAAATCTCTGTCCTAACCAAGACTCCCCCCATCCCCTTTTGTCTATCTATTTCTCCTCCCTTAATGCTCCTTTACTACCCCACCCCTCAGTCCCCAGATTAAATGACCCCTTTTATGTAGAGGAGGGGAGAGAAATCTATAGAGCTGGCCTCATTTCTTCTGAGACCTTCAGTCCCAAGTACCTGCTGGACAGCTCCTTCTGCAGCTATGATCCCATAGTTACCTCAGACTGTAAATCCCCCAATTAGATTTAAGCATCTTGAGGGCGGGGACTGTGTTTTGCCTCTTTTTGTATCCCAAATGCTTAGCACAATGCCTGGCACATGGTAGGTGCTTAATGAATATTTATTGAATGAAAGAATGAATCTGTCAAAAAAGGATCTCGTTTCCCCCTCCCTCTTCCTAATCTATCCATCCTCTAATCTCCAGTGGTTTTTACTAATAGCATCACGATTTTCCAGTTATCCCTCTCTGCAACCTCAGAGTTAGGCTTGACCCTTAATTCCCCCTTGTGCCCCTTGTCCACTCAGGTTCTAATTCTTATCATTTCACCCTCAATGGCAACTCAGTATTCATATGGTCTTTATTCCAAGCCCTTAGTACCTCTTAACCTGGTTTAAGGACTGGCTATTGAATTAGTTTCTCTTCTACCACTTCCCCTCCTCTCTAATCTAGCCTATAATCAGTCACTAAATCAATAACCATTCACTAAGTCTCTATTATATGTTAGGCACTGTGCTAAGCATTGGGGATACAAAAAAAAAAAACCCAATCCCTGCTATCAAAAAGCTTGCAATCTAAATGGACCCTCAAAGTTGTTAAATGACTACCCTAAAACATAGACTTGATTATCTCTGCCCTCTCTTCAAGAATCTTCAAAGGCTTCCTATTGCACTTAAAATAATGTAACAACAACAATAACAAAACAAACCTGTCTGGCACCTAAAGTCCTACACAATCTGTTTGTCTTTTTAGTTATCTCTTCCATCGTTCCTCTTTGAATTTCCTGTTCTAGTCCAACTGTCCTTCAAGTTCTCTTTATGCCCACAGGAGATTCCCTACCCTGCCTCTTTGTCTTTGCAAATCTGTGCCCCATACTCAAAATGCCATCCCTCTGTTCTTCTGCCTTATAGATCCTTAGTTTGCTCTCAATCCCAGCTCAGGTGTCACTTACTGTATGAGGGGTTTCCTATTGGCTCCGGCTGTTTATTCTATCTCTTTTTGGAAATTACTTCATGGTACTTTGTACTACAAACTTTGTACAAAGACTACAGTCTTTGGTTGTACTTCTTTGTGTCTGCATTTTATTCCCTTTGTCTCTAAGTGGAAACTAAACTCTCCAAGGGGATGGTTTTGTTTTTGTCTTTCTATTCTTAGCATCTGGTAAAATGTCTTTCATTACTGGTAGGCACAACAACTGCCAGTTGAAGTGAGAGATAGGTAGTGTGGTTCAGTGAAAAGAGGATTGGATTTGAGTTCAAATTCCACCTTGATCATTTACTATGTGTGTAATCAAAGACAAGTCATTTATCTTCTGTAGGTCTCAGTTTCCTCATCCAAAAGCTGAGGGATTTGAACTAGATGTCCTCTAAGGTCCTTTCCTGCTCTAGAACTATAGACTAGAAACAAGAGGTACACAAGTGTGAGAAAAGAGACAGAAAAGGAAGGAGCCAGAGAAAGATGAACAGAATGGGAGATGATAGGAGGAGGAGACAAAAACAGAAAAGAAACAGAGAGGGATATGGTGTGTGTGTGTGTGTGTGTGTGTGTGTGTGTGCACATGTGTGTGAATGCATGCACAAAGAGAATCCCAAGAGTCCGAAAAAGTTAGAAATAGAAAGTGAGACATACAGATGGAGGAAGACAAAGGAACAGAATGTGATTAGAGGGATAGAAGGAGGGGAAGACAAAAAGAGAAAAAAGGGGAGGGAAAAACAGTGAGAGACCAAAATGGAGGGATCTAGAGGGACAACCCATGTTTTTCTCCTCTATCTTTTCCCATTTTCCTACTTTTTTTTCTCTAGGAAAAGGATGACCCTAATACTGAGTTCCACTACAAAAACCTCATCCTCACTGTCCTGTCACTATTCTTTGCGGGTACTGAGACAACCAGCACCACCTTGCGTTATGGCTGCCTCCTGTTCCTCAAATACCCCTGGGTGGCAGGTGGGTAAATGGAGGCAACTGCAAAGTAATCCTTCTGTCCAGAGATTGGAGCCTAGTGAAGGATTTGAGTGGAGGTGGTCATTAGGTGGAGGGAGAGAGTCTGTTATAACTGGGAACAAGAGGGCAGGCCAGAAGGAAGTTTTCTTCAGTCTCAGTTCCAAATCTCTGGCAAAGGACTCTGAGAAACCACTCAAAGAGTGCTGTACATATGGTCACTTTCCCTGACTGGGTCCTCCTTGCTCTGGATAATTTTCAACATCTCAGACTGCCTTGTGGGAAGCTATCACCGAAGGATTTCTCATAGCTATTCTGACCTCCATCTAAATTGTTAAATTCACTCAGTTATGTAAAATACATATACACACATGTTTACATATGTACACATATACATATACATACATACACACAATTTTTTTTTCTGGATTCCTTCCTATGAATTGGGTTTATATGTCCCTTCCTCTTCCTCAGAGAAAGTCCAAAAAGAGATTGACCAGGTGATTGGGAAGAACCGTTCTCCAGAGATTAAAGATAGAACCCAAATGCTCTACACAGATGCTGTGATCCATGAGATCCAGAGATTCAGTGATCTTCTCCCTATGAGTGTACCCCATTCTGTGACCCAAGACACCTCCTTCAGGAGCTACCTCATTCCCAAGGTGAGAGCTATTCACTTCTATCATGGAAAAGAACTCAAGATCTCTTGGATTCCATTCTAGGTGGGACCTATCTGTGTCCCTTAAAACATAGAATATCAAACCTGAAAGGGCACCAAGAACATAGAAAAGAGAATATTAGCTTTCTAAGGGTTCTGAGAGCATAGAATAAGAAAGGAAACTTAGAACAAAAAAAGAATGCTAGAATGTAGAGTTCTTGAGTTATTCAGTAAAGATTTCCAGGGTTAAAAAGAACATTGCAAGTAGACTGCTGGCATTCTAAGAACCCCTACAGAAGAAAAGGTAGCATGCTGGCACTGATGGGGTGCCCGGAGCTCTAGTCCGAGACACTTGTTTTCTAGGAAAGAAACTGAACTTTGGAGAGAAGAGAATTTGACAACAAAATTGTATCCACTTTGTATATAAAGAGAATGAAACATTCAGAGAAAATATCTATGCTGCCTCAGTTTCTTCATCTTTGATGAAGGTGATTGGATTAGATAAACCATATGCTGGTGATTTATAATCCCAGACTGCAGCCTTTATTGGTGAATGAAAACTGGTGGGCAATCTTATCTCTGCCTCATTCTCCAAGGGTCTAAGCTCTGCTGTGCCTCAGGATGATGTGGTCTCCTGGTGTCTACATGACTTGTGACTTGGCCCAGCATCTCTGCTGCAAATCTCAATACTCATGATGCCCTTGGTTCTTGGCCTTGGCACAGCTCTGCTTGCCCAGGTTATGAGCAGGCTCTGGAAGGCCCTGATGGTCTATCCTTGGGTGATGGGAAAGATTTCATGGAGCTCATTTTCTATTTCTGGTGACATTCCCCTCTTGTGACAGGGCACTGAAGTGTACCTTCTCCTGAGCACAGTCCTGCATGATCCCAAGTACTTTGAGACACCTTATGACTTTGACCCCAACCATTTCTTGGATGCTCAAGGATCTCTGAAGAAGAGTGAAGCTTTTATTCTCTTTTCTTCAGGTCAGTACTAACTCCAAGGCCCATAGAGACTCTCATTGGACACCCTCTCCTCAAGGTCAGATAAAGGCATACAATCCTAGGCTGTCTCTGTATATAGTCTATCATTTCAGATTGACCTGGAAGTTGAAGGGCCATTGAGAAAGATGGGGGATGTTGGATAACCCGGAATCCCAATATCCTTGGATGTTCCCTTCATACAAACTGTATCTCTTCTTATATTTATATAGAAATATAATATAGAATACATGTCATATGACATATATAATATAAATGCATATCTCTTTATATTTCTCTTCCTTCATTATCTCTTCCTATTTTTTATCATAGCTCTCTCAGCAAAGCAGAATGGCAGTAACTCAAAAGAAATGAAATGCACAAAATTAGACACCTCCCCTCCAAATGTTCACGTGGTATATTTGTGCCCAACCTGTGGTAGAGTCTTAGAAGTGTTTATTGGTCTGATCAATGATAGTCAGACACACTGTACTTTGACACTAACATCATGATATCATTTTAGTTCTCTTTGAGCATGAAGGACAACAAGAAAATTAAACCTTTATCAATGTATCTCAGAGCAGAATTTTGCTGAGGAAACAATATTTCTTTTTTTTCTCTGATTACCCAACTGCCCTCCACCCTGCTTCTCCACTTTATTTCCTGAATACTCTCAGATGAATTTTCCTTTTTTCTATATAATGCCCCTCTGCTGCCTCTTCTGTCCTTTGGAATATGAAGCGCTGTACTCTTTTGATATCACATTTTTGGTCATAATTCCATTTTTCCAAACCTTAGGTACTCATGGGATCTAATTTTGCCTTCTTGTGTAACTCCCTCTATTTCTTTCTCATCTATGGTGGATTTGTATATAGACACCTGAGGACATGGTTTTTGTTGCTGGCCCAAGTCCCAGTTCTCTCATTTTTCCCCAGAGAGAGCCTTGGTAAGGTACTTTCTTTCTCTCAGCCTCAGTTTCTTCATGTGTAAATGAGGGACTTGAACCAGATGACCTCGATGGTCCCTTCCAGCTGGAGAAATGGCAACCAAAGTCACTTTACCTCCCTGGATCTCAGTTTCCACCATTGTAAAGTGACTAAATGGGTGCTGATCTCTCTTCACTCTCAGGATTAGACCAGATAGCTGCTGACATCCCTTCTACCTCTCACCATCTGACCTGCGGGAATTAGGAGAAAACATCAATGGTTTTTGGGAGGTGGGGTCCCTTTGGCACTGGCCTCCATGACACTCCTCTCTACATCCTTAGGAAAGTGAGTCTGCTTGGGTGAGGGCATTGCCCGGATGGAGCTTTTCCTCTTCTTCACTACCATCCTACAGAACTTCTCCCTGAGCTCCTCCATGGATCCTGCTAACATTGACCTCACTCCTAAGGAGAGTGGAGTGGGCAATTTGCCTCCCACCTACCAGCTTCGATTCCTCCCCCGATGAAGGGTGCATGGAGAAGCAGTCAGAAGTCCAGCCTCTCTATTGTCATCAAACCTATTTGATTTCCGAGGTTAGTTAGAGTGAGCAGAGCCTGGAGGAAATGTAACATCACTTATCACCTTCAGATGAGGAAATCTTGAGCAGAGAGGAGGATAGAAGTAAATTCAGTTTCCTCATGGATTGCCTCTGAAATCTCTTTCAAATCAAGATCGATCAAGATTCTATATTCCTAGTAATGACCTGAATTTCCTCTTACCCTGAAGGTTCTTCCTATATGCTGATCTCTTTCTTACATGCTGTATATTCAGCCTATCCCATGAGAGGAAGTCAGAATCTCCTTTAATGTTCTTGTGTTTCAGTTGTGTTATCATGAAACCTCTGTCCTAGGAGAAGGGCTCAAAGAATATGATCACAAAGAAAATTGAATTTGGGATCAGGAAGACCTGATTTCAAATCCTTCCTGTGACACTAACTTTCTGAGCCATATGACCAAGAAGCCCTTTTAGTTTTTGCATCTCTGCAAATGGAAGATGATATTATCAGTACCAAGCTCACATAGATATTTCTGAAACTCAACTGAGATTATGCAGGAAAAGCATCATGATTTTTTTTTAATGGGAACTTTGATTTTGTGAATGGTGGGAACCCCTGATATGGTCCTCAGGTCTACTACCTCTGCTATTAGTAAATGATCTCAGGGAGTTGCAGGAGCAATCTTAGCTGCAGTGATTTGTTGGATATGACTCTGCCACAGATGAGCCTTGAACACAGGTCTTCCAGTAGCCATTCTGCTAGCCAGCCTCCCTGAGCACTCTATGAGCATCTGATACCAGATATTCTGCATCAGAAGGAAGCTTGGAAGGTGGAATGTTAAAGGGTTTTCTGTTCATTGTTGAGGGAGTTGTTCCATTAGAAACTAACTTCTCCAGTTTACTCATTTGACTGATTTCACTTTAAGAAATGATCATTAAGCACCTCCTGTATGGATAGCAATTTCTTAGGCACTGGACATACAAAGAGATCATTCTTTTCCATAGTGTACTCTTTAAATAAAGTATTGAAAAGTAATTGACAACTTTTGGCTTTATAGCCTAGTAATTTCCGAATATTGTTCCCCTTTCCCTGCTACCACGAGCCTTTCCTTGGAACAAAGGAAAACATTTAATGAAAATCAAGTCACAAGGATAATGTCTGTGACATTGCACACAAAAGATCATGAGATTTCCACCCCCAAAATGAGAGTGGGGCATGTCCTAGTTGCTTCTTCAAGAGGTGATGTGGGCAAGTGGGAAGAACTTTGGCTCTAGAGACAGAAGACCTGGGTTTGATTTTTGCTGCACACATGACCTTAGAGGAGTCATTTCACTTTCTTGGATTTCTGTATCCTTATTTGTAAAGGGAGAGATTTGGACTAGATGGACTTCACAGTCTCTTTCAGTTCTAGGTCTGTGATACCATCATATGGAATCTATGATCCTACATTTTATGGGGATGATGAAACAGAACCAGAAAGGGGAAATAATTTATTTGTTTAAAGTCATTGAGGAGCAGTACCAAGGTTAGAGGCAGGGTTTTCTAATTCTCAGCTTTAGGTATCTCCTATCTCTCAGGGTAGAGGACCTGGCTGTCCCTGGCCCTCCTCCACAGCTTTAAATCTCTCTCCGTGCCTCAGTCAGGTTTCCACCTTCTCAGGTCTTGCTATGTGATTGAGCTATGGGACATGTCTATGTGTTTCTGCACTCTTGCCCAGGTAGATTTCTGAGCTTTACCCTTTGAAATCTAAAGAACCCACTTTTTCCATGGAATTGGTGGACTGATGAGGGTTAGTAAGGAGGAGAAGACAAACCAGAAAAACTGTTTCCAACCAATAAACCCAGCTCCATCATGATTCTATATTGCTTGGAATGGTATGCTGTTTTTGGAAACCAAGTTGGGCAGGAATAAGAATTGTTCTTAGATGGGGTAAGAGGAGGGTTTTCCCAGGGCAAGGTTAAGTCTCTTCTTTATACTGGGTAAAGGTCATCTTCATGGGCTCTTTCTTTTCTTCCCCATTTCTACCACACCAATATCCCACTTCAAATCTAACTACCATCTCCATTTCAGCTGTGCTCTCTGGAATGTTGGTGCCATAATTAATAAATTTGTTTTCACCTTACTTTTTGTTCTTTCTCATTCTTTCCATCTTCTGGTACTCACTGTGCCCTTGCTTCATTCTGATGACAAAGCACCTCTGGCTACTTTCCCCTACATTCTACATTCATAACTCCATGCCCACTTCCACAGAGTTCGCAAACTCTAAATTTCCTTTATGTGTTGATGTGGATGTGGATGGCATTTACCATCACATGTTGATTGGAACTATCTTGGATAACTGTACTGTTGAGAAGAACTAAGTCTATCATAGTTGATCATCACCCAATCTTGCTGTGCTGATACTATGTGTAATGTTTTCCTGGTTCTGCTCACTTCACTCAGCATCAGTTCATATAAATCTTTTCAGTCTTTTCTGAAATTCAAGGATTTGGAAAAGATGTGAAAACCAAATCATGAATAAAAAGGGGGGGGTGAATGTGAGAATTGTTTAGGGTTTAGTTTCCACAGAGTTTTGAAACTTAAATCAGAAAAATGAAATTGAAACCTAGGAAATGAAGGTTAGGCTCATTAAGAAAAAGGAAATAAAACTAATGAAGGAAAAATGTAATCACAGGTGGGAACTCTGACTTGCAAATGGAGGGAAAATGTAACCAGATGTGGGGACTTAGAATAAGAAATAGTTGTAAAATGTAATCAGAGATAGAGACTGACTCACAAGTGGAAGGGGAGATGTAATTAAGGATTTACACTAACTTGAGGGAAGATGTAATGATGTAATAAGAAGTGGGGAGGCGGAGGAAGATGTAATTAGAGAGAAGACTCCTGTGGGGGAATTAGACTCTCCAGATGGGCTATAATCTTTATAATACTTAGTCAATAGATAATCAGGGGAAGGATAGAACTACATCCAAACAAGGTGAATTCCAAGGGAAGCTATAATAATATAATCAGGGGTGGAGATTCACACTGAAGTAGAGAGATTAAATACTCTGCATAAACTGTGACCTTTATAGTATCCAGTCAATGAGGAATTGAAGGGAAGGGGATTAGGATATTGGGTGATAGTCTAAAAAGACAAGTCTATTGATTCCAAGTGTGCCTATTTTGTAGGATACCTACTTCTGCAGTTGAATAATAAAATGGATTTTTAACTTCATCTCTCCTGAGTCCAATGGAATTATTTCTCAGTATTCTATACTCATAGTTCTCTTCCTTTGTGAAGAAAAAAAGGAGATATGTTCTTATAACTTTTCCTGAAACCAAGTTTGGTTATTATTTATATCCACAGTGTCAAGTACAGTGCCTGCAAAAATTGAAGAAGTACTTAATTATACACCTATTGATAGATTGTGATTTTTCAACATTTCATTTTTATGCTTTCCCCTTCCCATTGATTTTTGCAGAAGAGGAAATGGAGACCTAAAGACATTCAAAGTGACATAGATTGTATGGTATAGAAGGGGCCTTGAAACCCCAATGATCTGATTCCAGATCTATTATTATTCCTATAACTCCATATTTTTTAAATTATAGAATATTGAAATAACAAAGAGACTGCCCTGAGAGGAAGCTGGTGTACAGAATAGCTCTTTACATTTTCTAGAAGTAAAAACTAATTCAGGGGTATCCCTTAAGCTGGTGAATGTTAGCCAAGTTACAAAACTCAAGCTCCTGCCTCCAAGATTAGCAAACTTATATGACTTCAGCCTACCAGCACTATCAGACCTTTCTCTCCACCCAGAATTCAAAAATACACGAGTTGGAAGGGATAACCATGATCAACTTCACCTTTTTTAAAAACTTTTATTAAAGCTTTTTATTTACAGAACATATGAGTAATTTTTCTACATTGACCTTTACAAAATTTTCTGTTCCAAATTTTTCCCTCCTTCCTCCCACCACCTCCCCTAGATGGCAAGTAATCTAATACATGTTAAATATGTTAAAATATATGATAAATCCAATATGTGTATACATATCTATATAGTTATCATGCTGCATAAGAAAAATCAAATCTAGAAAGAGAAAAAAAACAACCCAAGAAGGAAAATAAAATGCAAGCAAATATTCACAGAGAGCATTAAAATGCTGTGTTGTGGTCCACCCTCAGATCCCACAGGCCTCTCCTTGGGCTTTCTTCATCGATGAACAACTAGAACTGGTTTGAATCACCTCATTGTTGAAAAGAGCCATGTGAGGCAGAATTGATCATTGTATAGTCTTCTTGTTGCCATGTACCATGATCTCCTGGTTCTATTGATTTCACTCAGCATCAGTTCATGAAAGTCTCTCCAGGCCTCTCTGAAATCGTCCTGCTGGTCGTTTCTTTTTTTTTTTTTTTTTTTTTTAATAAAGCTTTTTATTTGCAAAACATATGAGTGACCTTTCAACATTGACCTTTGCAAAAAACTTTTTTTCCCAAGCTTTTCCTTTCCCTCCCCCCGCCCCCCACCCCTAGATGACAGGTAATCTAATACATGCTAGATAGGATAAATTATATGACAAGTACAATACATGTATACATATCTATACAGTTATCTGACTGCACAAGAAACATCAGATCTAGAAAGAGAAGAAGAAAAAAAACAACCTAAGAAGGAAAACAGAATGCATGCAAATATTCACAGAAAGCGTTAAAATGCTGTGTTGTGGTTCACTCTCAGTTCCCACAGGCCTCTCTCTGGATGTATATGACTATCTTCATCGCAGCACAACTGGTTTGAATAACATCATTGTTGAGGAGAACCATGTCCATCAAAATTGGTCATCGTATAGTCTTGTTGCTGTGTATAATGTTCTCCTGGTTCTGCTGATTTCACTCAGCATCAGTTCATGCAAGTCTCTCCAATCCTCTCTGAAATCCTCCTGTTGGTCATTTCTTACAGAACAATAATATTCCATAACATTCATATACCATAATTTATTCAGCCATTCTCCAATTGATGGGCATCTTTTCAATTTCCAGTTTCTTGCCACTACAAAAAGGGCTGCCACAAACATTTTTGCACGTGTGGGTCCCTTTCCCTCCTTCAAAATCTCTTTGGGATATAGGCCCAGTAGAAACACTGCTGGATCAAAAGGTATGCACTGTTTGATAACTCTTTGAGCATAGCTCCAAATTGCTCTCCAGAATGGTTGGATCCGTTCACAGTTCCACCAACAATGTATCAGTGTCCCAGTTTTCCCACATCCCCTCCAACAGCTATCATTATCATTTCCTGTCATTTTAGCCAATCTGACAGGTGTGTAGTGGTATCTCAGAGTTGTCTTAATTTGCATTTCTCTGATCAATAGTGACTTGGAGCACCTTTTCATGTGACTGGAAATAGTTTTGATTTCTTCGTCTGAAAATTGTCTGTTCATATCTTTTGACCATTTGTCCATTGGAGAATGGCTTGAATTCTTATATATTTGAGTCAATTCTCTATATATTTTAGAAATGAGGCCTTTATCAGAACCTTTGGATGTAAAAATATTTTCCCAGTTTACTGCTACCCTTCTAATCTTGTCTGCATTCATTTTGTTTGTACAAAAACTTTTCAACTTGATATAGTCAAACTTATCTATTTTGTGATTAATGATGACCTTTAGTTCTTCTTTGGTCACAAATTCCTTCCCCCTCCACAGGTCTGAGAGGTAAACCATCCTACATTGTTCTAATTTGTTTATAATATCATTCTTTATGCCTAGATCATGAATCCATTTTGACCTTATCTTGGTATATGGTGTTAGGTGTGGGTCAATGCCTAATTTCTTCCTGCTGGTCGTTTCTTACAGAACAATAATATTCCATTACATTAACATACCATAATTTATTCATCCACTCTCCAATTGATGGGCATCCATTCAGTTTCCAGTCTCTTGCCACTACAAAAAAGGCTGCCATGAACATTCTTGCACATGTGGGGCTCTTTCCCTCCTTTAAGATCTCTTTGGCATACAGACCCAGTAGAAACACTGCTGGGTCAAAGGAGCTGCACAGTGTGATAACTTTTTGAGCATAGTTCCAAATTGTTTTCCAGAATGGTTGAATCAATCCACTTTATCTTTCCATTCTACAATGTTGCCTTAAATAGCCATCTGGTCTCTCTAAACATGAGAGAATCACCTTTTCTCCCATGTAGCCCATTGTTCCTTTGGCCAGTGTTAATGGTTAGGGATTTTTTTCCTGATCTCAATCTTAAATCTACCTCTGCACAACTTTCATCCACTCTTGCTTGGTTCTGCTCTTTGCACAAAGCAGCATACCTTTTCATATGACAGCCTTTCAGATTCTTAAATATAGCTGTCATATTGTCTACCCCCATCCATTTTCTCTTCTAATTCAAAGCAATTTTCTTATGGTGACAAGAATAGATTAATATTTATATAGCACTTCACATAGGCTATCTCATTTGATTTTTAACTCCAAAACCCTTGGGATGTTATTCAGAATTTGCTAAATGAAAAATGAGAACTGCACAGGATGTACCAGCAGGGTAGTTCATCCATCTCTAAGAAGGTGGTCTTTAATTTCATCAAAAAATAAAGTACAAGTGAAGCTTAGAGATTTGTAGAATTTTTGACTCGTTAAGAAAGTACATGAAATTCAGTTTTATGCTGTTAGTAACAACCTAATGCATTTTTATGAAACCTTGAAGGTTCTTTATGGGCCAAAGACTTACGGTGCTCTTCAGTGTTGATGGAGCCACATTGGTTAGTTATAAGGACATGGTCCTAGAGAGATAGGCTGAACACTTCCATAGGGTTTTCAACAGCCTGCTATCAATCAATGTTGAAGTCATTAATTACTAAATAGCTTAAAAAGATTAAAGTTTCCCATTGCATCCCATCATCCTTATTTGTATCTGGTCATTGGAAAATATATTTAATATCAATTATGTTATTATGTATAATGTTTTAGAATTGTCCTTTAGAGAACTATTCCCTCTACTTGTAAAATGAGAAGAAGCTACACATAAAACAATTTGGCTATCACTTATTAAAAAGTATAATTACGGGGGCAGCTAGGTGGCGAAGTGGATAGAGCACCAGCCCTGAAGTCAGGAGGACCTGAGTTCAAATCTGGTCTCAGATACTTCCTAGCTGTGTGACCCTGGGCAAGTCACTTAACCCCAATTGCCTCAGCAAAAAGAAAAAAAAAAGTATAATTACTGTGTATATAAAGGTGGGGGTGAGGTGAAAGCTTTATCTGGATTGGTTTTGCATTTTAGAACCATACACCTAGAGATGTGAGGGTATGCAGCAACCTTCCCCTCTTCACAGAATATGGAAGGAGATGTCAAAGAACAAAGTCCACAAGGATAGCTGGGATGCAAGAACAGCTAGCTCAGCCTCCTCTGTAGGGGTTGTAAGCTTGTCAGGTTTCTAGAAACCATTTTGTGAGCAAGTCCATCAGCCCTGGGAAAAGAACTTGTTTGGATTATAGAGTTCCCAAACAAGGAATGAGTTTACTGGGAATCTATAAGCTTGTAACAAAGAAATGATTTCTAATGATTTTTTAAAAACCAAGATAGGTGTAAGCTCAAGAAGGAGAAGAAAGGGTGTTAAGGACCACGCTTAAGAGTGAAGGAGTGGGTCAGTTTGCTGGAAAGTCCCCACAGGTGTGAATCATAATACACTTGCAGGAATTGCAAATCAGCCTTTATTGATGCAGGTGTTTCTGGTGAATTGAGAATGAAATGAATTGGAGGCAAGAGGGAAGAGATACCACTATATACCTCAACTATATACCTCAACTATATACCTCTCAGATTGGCTAAGATGACAAGAAAAGATGACAATATGGGATATGGAAAAGCTGGGACACTAATACATTGTTGGTGGAACTGTGAATGAATCCAACCATTCTGGAGAACAATTTGGAACTATGCTCAAAAAGTGATCAACCTGTGCATACCCTTCGACCCAGCAGTGTTTCTATTGGGCCTATATCCCAAAGAGATCTTAAAGGAAGGAAAGGGCCCCACATGTGCAAGAATGTTTATGGTAGCCATTTTTGTAGTGACTAGAAACTGGAAACTGAATGGATGCCCATCAATTGGAGAGTGGCTGAATAAATTATGGTATATGAATGTTATGGAATATTATTGTTCTGTAAGAAATGACCAGTAGGATGATTTCAGAGAGGCCTGGAGAGACTTGCATGAACTGATGCTGAGTGAAACGAGCAGAACCAGGAAATCATTGTACATGACAACAGCAAGATTATAGGATGATCAATTATGATAACGTGGCTCTTTCCAACAATGAGATGATTCAGATCAGTTCCAATAATCTTGTAATGAAGAGAGCCATCCATACCCAGAGAGAGACTGTGGGAACTGAGTGTGGACCACACATTGTATTTTCACTTTCTATTGTTGTTTGCTTGCATTTTGATTTCTTTCTCAGCTTTTTCCCTTCTTGATCTGATTTTTTTGGGCAGAAAGATAACTACATAAATATGCAGACATATATTGGATTTAATATATATTGTAACATATTTAACATGTATTGGATTACCTGCCACTTAGAGGTGGGAGCCAGGGGGAATGAAGAGAAAATTAAGGTTTTGCAAGGTTCAATGTTGAAAAATTACTCATACATATGTTTTATAAATAAAAAGCTTTAATTAAAAAAAAACAGAATTAATGCAGAAAAAAAGAAATTCCCTTCCCCTTACCAAAACTTAGAAATCTGGACAACCTGCTGCAGCTTGCTCTCTTGTAAATAAAGTACGTCAGTCATCGTGGGGAAGTTTTGTATATTTGAAAGAACATCACCCTTTCAAACTCTAATTGGAGAAAAGATAGCATTAGGTTTGATAAGGATCCTATTGCAGTTATTGATCTTTTGAAGGCTATCTTTCCAACTTGGTGTGATGTGACAGATCTCATGGAGACCTCGTCATCTACAGGAGAAAGAGCAGGTATTATTGAAATCACAGATAGGCAAATTGCTGGGCTAGTTGATTTCAGTAAGTTTCATGAGACTACCCAAGAAAGGGAGAAAGCCAATTTGACTCGGCATAAGAAACCTATAGGGAAACTTAAATCAATTACATAATGGAGAGAGAAGCAACCTAAGTTAGCAAAAACACAGGAGGAAAAATCCAGACAGAGATGGCCAGCTAAACTCTATCCTGGCAAATTTGTAGCCCTCTAGTCACTCTAGACCCTTTTTAAAGATCCCTAATAGAATTAATGGAGGTTGTTTTTATTGCAGGAGGAAAGGACATTATGTCAGATAATGCATGATGAAAAAGTGGGACTTGAGAGTTCCCTGGATCACCAGGATCCAAGGCTAAGCTCCAAATTGGCCTCTGAGGCAAGATTATGTTCCCCCAAGAGAGGATAGATACAGACAACCTGGAAATCAAGTTCAGATAACTGATGAGCACAGGGAAATTCAGGAACAAATTGAGAAGAAATTTGTACCACAGGATGGTTTCTGTGCATAAAGGTGTGGAGGAGAGTCAGGGAACTTGTCTGTAATATGCTTGAACCCATTATCTCTGCCACTGCCTCTCCCCCATCTTGAGGTCCAAGTATATGTCTGACAGTTGCAGGTATAGACACAGGAGCTACTCATTCAGTTTTAATTAAGAAAATTAATTTTTGGTTGTACTGTTATTAAATCTATAACCATTGTGGGAGTAGAGGGAATGCCACCAGAGGTCCCCTCTTCTCCCCACAAGAAGTGACAGTGGACTCCTTCTCTGTATTGTATTCCTTTTTATGGATAGCTAATGCAATTGCTAATCGATTGGGAAGAGTATAAATTTCATACTATTTCATGTCTCCCAGATAATAATCTAACCCTCCAAGTCCTGGCTAATCCAATCCCTCTGTTTTTCCCTAAAGTTTGCTATACTTTTTATTTATTCTAGTGATGAATTTCTCTCTTTCTTTTCCTATGTCTTTAGTATAACAAGATTGCAACTGTAACCTTAATATTTCTTCTGATATCTGTGGGCCGCCTCCTCTGCTGATGTGGATCTTTTGAAATCAGCAGTCCCAATTCCTATTACTGCCAAAGCAGGGCTGCCCCCATCCATACCTCCATAACCCTTGACTAAGGAGGCTATTGAAGGGATTAGTCCTATCATTAATTCTTTTTTTTTCCTGAGGCAATTGGATTTAAGTGACTTGCCCAGGGTCACACAGCTAGGAAGTGTTAAGTGTCTGAGACCAGATTTGAACTCAGGTCCTCCTGACTTTAGGGCTGGTGCTCTATCCACTGTGCTACTTAGCTGCTCCCTATCATTAATTCTTTAAGAGAGCAAGGTGCCGGGGCTCCGTGTAAATCTCCCTGTAACACCCGTATAATTGCTTGTTAAGAAACCCAAACCAGGCCCTGATGGAAAACCTGTTTATAGATTTGTTTGAGATTTTCGTGTCATGAATGCATGCATTGTGCCAAGGCAACCTGTGGTGCTCACCCTGCCACTATTGCTTCTTCTGTTCCTCATGATGCCATCTGTTTTACAGTAACAGATTTGTATGGGGCATTTTCAGTATCCCAATAAGCCAAAGTCCAGATACCTCTTTGCATTTACTCAGAGTAGTCAACAATGGACATGGACTTGTTTCTCCAATGAGATTTAGTCTCTCTTGTCTTCACAGACTCAGTTTTAGTCCAATATGTTCATGATATTCTACTAGCCTCGTCTACCATTGACATCTTCCAGAGAGATCATTGTCATCTTCTCCAGGTTTGCCACCATGGACCCGAGGTGTTCAGGTCAAAGGTACACGGGAGCCAGCCTTCAGTTTGTTTTATCTGCTGGTACATGTTCTATTTCCCAGAAACACACCAAGCAATTCAACACCTGTCAGTGCCCAAGACCAGGAAGCAGACATGTGCTATTTTAGGAGCTGCTGGATACTGCCATCAGTGGATTCCATCTTTTGGTGAAGAAAAAAGAAACCTCTTATCACCTTAACTAGAGAACAAATGGTTGAGCCTTTGCAACCTGATCCTGACTCTCTTGCTGTTCTCAAGGAACTGAAAAAGGTCCTGATGTTTGCTCCAGCTCTAGGACTTCCAGATTACCCTAAACCCTTCACTATTTTTTGTGCATGAATGAAGAGGATTGGCTTTGGGCGTCCTTGCTCAATCTGTGGGATTCATCATGATCCCAGTAGCTTATTATTCAGTTTAACTGGATAGTTAAGCTGCAAGTGCACCACTCTGCCTTTGGGCTTTTACAGTCAATGCCCTTTTCCTGGAGAAGGCTTCTGATTTAGTTCTAAGAAATCTTTGAGTCATTCAGTGTCTTCATGGGATTGAGGCTTTGCTATTATGCCATCGTACTTAAGCCTTTTCTGATCAAAGATTGGCCAGATAGAAATGACTTTACTTGGAAGGGAGAATGTCACAATTATAAAAGGCTCCATCTTTGACCTACTATATTTCTCCCTTCTCTTCCAACTTTAGGAGAGCCCTCGAATGACTGTTCCTTAATTTGGCTGAAAAGCCTCGAAGTGCCCTTGGTGATGTTTCTGATTTATATCGAGGGTTCCTCCTTTATGAAGGATGGAGAGCATTTTGCAGGAGCTGCAGTTGTTTCTGATCACAGGGTGATATGGGCAGCCTCACTCACTCCTTTCCCATTTCAGTGCTCAGGCCACTGAACTGATTGCTCTCAGCCAGGCCCGCCATCTTGCAACTGGCATAATTGTCACCCTATACATTGACTCATTATGCCTTGGAGTATTATTGTTATAAGAAGGATTTTAGACTTCCTCCAGTAAAGTTATTGCCAATGTAGAATTAATTAAAGATATTCTTTCTGCTATCCAACTGTCAGGAGCACTTGCTATGGTACATTGCTCATACCAATGGAAGTGATCCAGTCTCCCTCGATAGTGCTGAAATGGATGCAGTTGCCAAGTCTCCTGCTTATGCTCTCCTTCTTCTCCTTCCTCATCTTTAGAGACTCTTCCAAAAGCCCCTGACGCTGCACACTGGCAGTGGATTGAAGTGGAGAAATGGCAGCAGCAGAACAATGAGGAACAGGTCTCTGGGGGTTGGGTCCCTCCTGAAAGTAAACCGCTCTCCCTGAAGTTTTTATCACCAGGGATGTACAGCAGTTCGTTTTGGTGATTATTATGACACACAGGGAGTGCAGGTGGGTTGCCCCTGGTATCACTTCAGGTGCTATCCATATAATTTCACATTTTCCTACTAGTTTTGCTTTTAATCACCATGCTTTTAAGACCACAACTTTTGGTGACCGTCCCCTTGCTTATATTCCTTTTGAAGCTTTACAAATAGATTTCCAAAATTGTCTGGAGTAGGACACCTAAAACATTGTTTAATTATAGTTGATTAATTGACTCATTGGGTGGAAGTCTTTCCAGCTTGAAAGGCTGCAGTTGATTTAGTTGCTAAGTGTCTATTTAAGGAAATTGTCCCCAGATATGAGCCACCTGCCCATATTACTGATTTTACTGATTCTGTCCTCTCCCAAATGTATACACACTTTGGGATAGCCCCTAAACTCCACACCCCTATCATCTTCAGAGATCTGGTTAGGTTGAGCATACAAATAAGGAATTGAAGAGTCTTATTGGGAAATGGTGTTCTGAAATACATTTATAATGGTCTGATGTTCTCTCTTTGGCTCTTTTATTCCACCTTAGACATGAACCCAAGGAGAAATCTCATATTTCTCCTTATGAAATGCTTTTTGGACCCTCTCCTATAAAATCAAAGCCTTTTTTCTTTAGTGTACATTTTACTTTTTGGAGGAGATACTTCTGTTGCCTCCTACATTTGGGAGTGACAACATAGACTTAAGGAACTTTAGCAGATAGGAGCTGGGATATAGATTGGGCCACTGGACTTCTTCCTCCATGACTTTCTACTCAGTGACGATGTCTACTTCAAGAATTTTTATTGGGCCAATAAGATTGAACCTGGTAGGAAGGAATCATTTCAAGTCCTGCCAGCAACTTTAGTAGCAATAAAGTTAGGAAAAAAGGACTCATGGATCCAATACCATTTTCTGATCAAAGTTCTTAGGGAGATATTCTGAAGGCTTTCTTAATAAGATTCTTTTAAACAAATTGGAGTCACCTTTGCCTCAATTTTAATGTTGATTATCTTTGTACTTTTATATTTCGCAATGGCATTAGAAGGATTAGGACCCCATACTGCTGGGGTGTTGTTGCCTAATGCTTGCCATGGAGAAATTGCTCTTTTAGATTACATCTGCCTTTGTGAAGGGAAGGTCAAGGTAGCTCCCTTATTTCCCTCCCAGTGGAGAGAAACCATCTGCTGTTCCATGGTGCTAGTATTCTTACTGTTCTTCACTATGAAATAGGATCCTCAGTTACATAGGTCTCCCTTGACATATATTTCAATGACAATTGTAGCCTTAATTCCCCAATTTTGTATTGTGATCTATCCCACTAACTGTAGGACTAAAAGGGGTGGAAGTTTCATTTGTGATTCTAACATTTTGGGCTGAAAGCAAAGAGATGGATCTTTTTAATTACCTCAGTAAGGCTTCTCCCAATGAAGGAACCACAGTTGCTAGTGCTACTGTGATTTATCCATGGAGATGCAATTTTTTTTCCAGAAGAGGTATATGACAAGTTTTCCTTTTCCTCTGAACAGTGATCTCCAACATACACCCATGTCAGAAGCCATCCAAGGATTAAAGAAGAGTACTGTCCCATCAAAACACATGATTAAAGAACTATTTGGTTATATTACAGCCTTCAGTACCGATGCTAGGGGTAATTTTTCCACCACTAATGATGGATTCATTCTGTTCAGAAATTTGCCAGAGTCACTTGCTTTGTATAATCTTACTTCAACTGGACTTTCTTAGGAAAACTCAACCAGTGGTAATAAACTATTTGAACGTGAGGTGGCTCCTGGAAGCTGAGAGACATAGGCTTGTAGTTTTTCCAGATGGCTCCAGGGGGTCTTCCCAAGGGTCTATCTTTAAAATTTTAGGGTTCAGCTTTCTCCATTCCACCAGTGCCTTCACTCTTCCTGCAGTTAAGGATGAAGGGAAGGGAGAAAGATCTTCAAGTGGCAGCTCCTCATCTAGAGAAAAGTTGTGGATTGGTGTGCATTGGCCCAGAACCAGGGGCTTTGGCTGGATCACAAAGAGAGAGAAACGAATGTAAGAGGGCATGACATCCTTTTTAAACTAGTAACCTGGAGGCTAAGTCTTTAATCTCGGGAAAATTTAACCTTTAGTTGAAATGCAGGTTAGCTTGAAGCACAAACAGATAAATCCTCTTATCTGTAATCTAGCTGACAGGAAAAGAAAGATATAGAGGGAGAGGCAAGTTTTAAATTCCTTATCTTTCTTATTTAGTACAGGCTGTACTTTCCCAGCATTCCCACATCATCCCCTACAGACTTTTTGGAGGAGTGCCCACCAGCTTTCCCATGCCTTTCTCTTGTTTCCTTGGTGCCTCTTAAATTTCTATTATCCATTTCATTTATTTGTGTGAGACCTCTCAGATTCCTCCATGAGATGCTGACCACCAATGGCAATACTCAATATCCCTATTTTCCTTACCATTGGTCTGTGCATAGAAGTTCCTGGTCAATATTCTCACTTCCTTCCAAATGTCCTGGATTCATCATCATTAATCACCAACACAGTACTAGGGTCCTGAGTGATTCGTGAGCTGAGAAGCTCATACTGGATCCACAAGACCACTGAAATCAATGAGATGTGTCCTCCTGTCCTTCAGCAACGGCTGTTTCTTAGTCAGTATTCCAGATGAGCCCCCAGTTTGTCAAAGATGAGTATCTCATCATGAACTACAGGCTCCGATGAAGCCAGGAAAAGATTTTATTTTACATTCTTGCAAGGGCAGGTGTTAAAGCTAGTAGGCACATTTAAGATTAATAAAAAATACCCTTTAATACCCCATCTTTCCCCTCCCCCTAAATGCAAGTCCTTTCCCTGATTCCCTATCTACAGAGAGGGCTTATAAGGAGTATCTAATTCCCCCTAAATCCTTGATCACATTTCATAGCATGATTCTAATTTATGACTCCACTCTTTATGGAGTCATATAGTCATATACGGACCAGACTCTGGGATTAGAAGTCGGCCTGAGGGTGTTTGAAAGCACCCAGGAGGAGAAAGCGGGTACCCCCTTTCTTTAGCAAAGGCCTGTTCCTGGGAGCTGTGGAGTCGGGGAGTTGGGGAATCAAAGATGCCAGGGCCAGGGGAGCCCGGGCGGCTGAATCTGCCAGCCCGTTTTTCCATTTTTCAGGATGGCCTGAAGTGACCCCCCCCCTGCTGGTGTCCCTTACAAAACAACTGAAACCTCTCCAGATCCACAGAGAGCTTGCAGTAATTGCAGCATTTCCCCTTCATATTTAATGGGGGAAGGTTTGCTTGTCAGAAATCCCCTTTCTTTCCATATAGTCCCATGAGCATGGAAGTCAGGAAAGGCAGATTTGGAGTCAGTGTAGATGTGCCCTCTCATTCCTGTCCCCAATTCTACAGCTCTGAGGAGGGCAGAGGGCCCAGAGGGGAGCAGTTTGGCCTCCAAGTAACCACTGAGGCTCACCCCAGAATAACCTGCCTTCTTGTCCCTATATACAAGTAAACCGGACCCGTCAGTAAACCATTTAGCCTTTAGGATGTCGAGAAATGCCCCTCAAGTCAGGTCAGTTGAAGCTTCCTAACAATTGTGAATAATGTCCCCCGGCTGATGCTGTCGGGGAGCAGGGCTGAGAGTGGGGCACACCTGGAGAGTCAGGTCGGGGTGTCTGACAGGAGAGCCTGATACCTGGAAGCCCCTGACGACCTTTGGCTTCCAAAATGTTCCCAGCTGGTGGGGGGCTGGCCCAGGGGGACCTTAGAGACTTCCTCAGTGAGAAGGGCTGTGGTCCCCAGCTCGGAGACAAGACCCCCACAAAGTCAAAGAGAAATTTAATGGACTTACCTGCCACATCCAGAGTTACCCTGGGTTTGGCCATTGTGAGGGAGCAAGGGGAAATCTGGCCAAACCCCAGGCACTGTAGCTCCTGGTCCCGAGAGACCAGAGGATGGGACATTGGTTAGAGATGGCTCAACTCCACTGCAGACAGTCTCTCTTCCAGTTCCCCTTGTGGGTCTGGGGGTTTCCTCCAAAGACAATCACAAGACCAATGGCCCTGGCTGTGGCAGCTGAGGCACGATCCCCCATGGTTCCCAGATATGGCAGCAGCTAAAATTTGAGCCTGTTTTCTGATCCTCACCCTGACTCTGCTTTCATCCTCCTCTTCCTCACCTTATTATTGAAGACTCTAAAGGCTGTGTCTGGGGAGTTTAGGGACCCAGGGCTAACTTTCATAGCTTCCTCCAAATGTTTGGGGCAGACTGACTAATAAAATGCATGTTCCCTCCGGAGAAGTGGGATCCAGGCTATTATATTTCTTTAGATCCTCCATGAGGTACCCTGAAAACTTCCTTAAATTTTTCATAATTAACCTGCTTCTTACTTCCTTTCTTCTATGAGGCAGATTAGAAAATGATCCATTCTCTGTGTCTCTGATTCCTTCCTGATAATTCCATCCAGGGTCTAAGACTGGGACAGCAATAGTCGGGGGGGGGTATCTATCAGTGGAGGAGGATATAGCCGGATCATCCCCAAACTTCAGGCCTAGATCCCAGAGTTTCTTTTTTTCCTCTATGGTGCAAGAAGAAAAGATAATGATGTCTCCCCAGGTAGGAACTAATTGGAGGGAGATGCAATGCTACCCGTAAAAGCCATAAAATTAGCAAATACGTAACATGAAGCTCTAGTCTCTAATTTTGTCCCATAAATTTATCCTCTTTCTCCTGGTTCTTTGCTAAATTCTTTTGGAACTTAGTCCACTTCAATTGGGATTACAATTACAGTAAACTTTGCCCCTTGATTTGGAGATGGATTCAAGCCTGAAAATTCTTTTGAGATACCTTGTAATAATGGTCGGCAAACCCAATCTTTTGGGGTCTCCTGCACCTCAACAAGAGGGACTATGGAGCAGGGATTGTGAGATTTCAAACTCTGGCTTAAGAGGTGAGGGTTCAGGGGAAGGGTACTGAGTTGAATAAATATTGCTGGGCATAGGGTTCAGATCTTGATAAGGGGGTGGTCCCAGAAGGGACTCTTGGATTTCTGCTTTCCATTGGCCCATCTTTGCCAGGATCCTTAGGATCTGTAGCCTCTTTGCATCCCTGACACTCCAAGGAGGGTAAAAAAAGATAGCAAAGGTTCTTTAGTCAAGAAGGGACTTAGTCAAGAAATGACAAGAGGTTCCAAGTCAGGTGTCCCTGGCAAGGAAAGTTTGCAGAGCACAGAGCTCAGACGACCCAGGAAAGCTTTCTCAGTGCCACAAAAACAGAGACTCAGAGTAAGAAAAAGCAAAAAGGGCTTTATTATGATCTCTTGAGAAAGCACATATCCCATCTGACAAGATGTTTGCCAGTAAAAAGAGTGCAAAGAAAAAATGGCAAACCATAAGATTAAATAGCCTGAATGCAGAAGCCCCCAACTCAGCCTGGCCTTTTCTCCCATTGTTAGGGGGAGTCTGGGCTTACATTCTAATCTAACCCAGAAATAAAAGAATAAATTGCCTTTAAAAGAGGAACTTAAATGCTAATTAAAAGGTGGTGGGAAACAGGAGGGGAGAAACACCTGCAACTTTTTCAGCTACAGCTCCATTTGTTATTATATTATTTCCCACCACTAACAACTATCTCAGGTCTTCCTTATTGCAGGTCTAGCATTCTATCTACTATGTTGCCTCTTCTCTGTCTCTGCCATTCTCACGTTTATTTGGAAAATAGGAGCACCTGAAAAAAGGAGTTCCTGATTTTCACCACCAGGGCTGTGCTGAAGCCTCTTCTTGAAAACCAATTGTTAAATTTTAGTGTGAGTGTTTAAACCATGGATATTGCCAAATGTTACACATTAGGACTTGTTTTATTGTTTCATTAACTGTCTAGACTTAAGAAAATGATAGAGAAAATATTAATGATGCACTTCAAACTTAAAAATATATCCTGTTTTATTTTTAGAGTCAGTTGTTAAACATTTACCAACACATTCGTAGGGAGGCAGAGACACAGAGAAACACAGGAAATATGACAGGTATAGAAGCATAGGGCAATAGGAAGGGAGAGGCTGAATGGAGAGAAATAGAAATCCAAGGATGAGGAAGAAGGGAAAACTACGTGAGAAGAGTGATACTAAGAAAAAAGGGGGACATAGAAAGGGAAACACTAATACACACATGGGCTGGCAAAATAAAGGCAGAAATGGCCAAAGATCATTACAGATGGATGGAGTTTCAGCCCCTGAAATGGGTCCCCAAAAGAAGAGGTCGTAAGATTCACAGAAGGACTCTGATAGCTCTCTGTGCCCTCTCTTTCTGTATTTGCTGACAATCACTCTAGGAGAAGGAGGTGTCAGGTTCTGAGTTTGATCATACGTCTCTCATCTTTACCATTCAGCTGCCTCCTGCTTCTCAAATACCCTGAGGTGGCTGGTGAGGGGGCATTTTACATGGGGGAGGCACCTTTGGAGCTCCTGAAGGGTGAGGACTGAGAGCATAGTGGTTAATATTGTAGTATTTGTGTTATCTCCGACTTAATAAGGGGCAAGTCCCTTCTCTGGGACTCAGTTTCTCCATGTAGAAACAATACTGGATCTAGAAGACCTAGACAAACAAGAACATTGGATTGAATCTAGCAGAATAAAATCTAATAGGAATGATTAAATTAAATTAAAAGTTTTACATCTTGTTAAGAAAAAGATCTAGGGGCAGCTAGGTGTGGCAGTGGATAGAGCGCCAGCCCTGAAGTCAGGAAGACCTGAGTTCAAATCTAGTCTCAGACACTTCCTAGCTGTGTGACCCTGGGCAAGCCACTTAACCCCAATTGCCTCAGCCAAAAAAAATCTCATATATAAAATGGGGAGTCATAGACAATAGTTTAGAAAAGATCTGGGTGTTTTCTATGGGATGCGACAACCATTAAAGTTAATGGGATCTTGGACTCCATAAAGAGGAGCATAGTTTCCAGGAACGAGGTGGTTGTTAATCCAGCTAACTCTGAACTGTGTCTTCATCAGAATATTCTATCACAATCTAGGAAGGATGTTGATGCACTGGACAGTATCCAGAGGAGGGCAATCATGGTGTTGGAAAGACTTAAGTCCTTGTCATATGAGTAGCAATTTAAGAAACCAAATATTAGAGTGGAGAAGAGAAGACATGGGGGGGGGGTGAGAGGTGCCAGAAGGAGACAGCATCCTCTAGTATTGGAAGGACAGTCCTATGAAGGAAGAAATAACCTTCTACCTGCCATCAGGGGGCAAACCTAGGAGAAATGGGGGGAAAGGACCAAGCAGCCAATTGAAGCTCAAGGCAAGAAAGTTTCCTAACTAGGAGAGCTATTCCAAAGTGGAAGTGAATGACTATTTCAGGAGGTAGGATGGGTGCTGACCACCTGTAATGGGAATTCTTCTTATAGTGTGTAAATTGGTCTAGATGGCCACAGAGGTTCCTTCCAACTCACAAAAGGCCAAGGGAACTTGGATGATCTCCCGAGGCACTTTCCAGTTATGATGCTCAGTGAAGTTCCCAAATTTGTTTTCATTTAAGTTACTTTTTGAGCAGTTTCTGGGATGTCCTGAAAATGAAACCCATGTCTGACCTCAAGAGAGACAGCTAAGTAGTGCAATGGAAAGAGTGAGGAAGGTCTGAATTCAAATCAGACCGAAGACACTTAACTAGCTCAGGGACTTGAGTAAGCCATTTAACTTCTGCCCATCTCAGGCTTCTCAACTTTAAAATGGGGATAAAAATAACACCAATTTTAAAATTATCAAATAAAGATAAATGAGATAAAGTGCTCAGCAAAGTGCCAGATATATAGTAGGTGTTCTATAAGTGATAGCTGTTATTATTATAATTATCATCATCAATAATAACAACATAATAGAAGAAACAATGAAATGAGAAGCTTACAGGGTGGAAAGGGGGAGACCTTGAGATGGCAGGAGACAGAAGCTGCCTTCCCTCTGCAAATAATTCATCCAAACATTAAGACAGGCCAACCTGAGAAGTTGCCATATTAAGTCGTTTTTCAGTAGTATCTGGCTTTCCAAGATCACATTTGGGGTTTTCTTGATCGAGTGGTTCGTCATTTCCTTCTCTAGCTCATTTTACAGATGACAAAACTGAGGCAAACAGGGTTAAGTGACTTGCCAGGACACTTAGCAAGTGTCTGAAGAGGAGATTTGAATTCATGAAATTTGGATCTTCCTGACTTCAGGTCTGACACTATCCACAGTGATACTTAGTTGCCCATGTCAGAATTCTCTTATTTATGAATGCCACCAGACTGGTAAAGAAATGCTGCCCAGTAATCTAACAGTTCTCCAGTTTCCCTCTGGGGTCCTTCCTGTGAATTGGGTTAATGTGTCCTTTCCTCTGTTCCAGAGAAGAGAGGATCCAAGGAAGAGACTGATTAAGTGATTGAGAAGAACCATCCTCAAGAACTCAAGGATCAAGTCAAAAGGCTTTCCATAGATGCCGTCATCCTAAAATCCAGAGATTCAGTGACTTCCTCCCTCTGGGTTTACCTTACATAGTGACTGAGGATACCTTTTTCTGAGGCTTCTTTCTTCCTAAGACAAAGACCTGGAGTCTTTAGAATGATGAATACCCAAATTCAATGCTTGTAGCATCCCTGACGTGAGCCTATCGTGCTTCCTTCTAGTACTTACCTCAGAAATAAAGAGAGTACCATTCCTACCTATTTTGAGCCCTTCTCCCTCATGTTCACACCAAGATAATGATGCATTTCTTTTCTTGAGTGTCAGTTTGAAAGATCCTTGTCATTTTGAGAAGTCCCAACTTGCCAGATGCCCAAGGAGCTCTGAAACAATGGAGCCTTCATCCCTTGCTCCATGTCCGTAAGTCCCAATAGTGGTAGGAAGGAAAACACACACACACACACAGACACACACACACACACAGAGTTTACAACTGTGTCTGTACCTTTCCTTCTCAGTCATGGAACCTCATATGAGGATTTGTATTAACTATATCCACAAGACATGAACTGCTTAAATAGATTGATACCCGTTCTATGGCAGGAAACTGAATCGCTTCCATTTGAATTATCTTAGAAAGATTCTGAAGATCACCTGGCAGGATAAGGTACCAGACACTGAGGTCCTTTCTCAAACTCAGCTGCCAAGCTTTCCAATTCTACTGCAGAGAGCACAACTCTGTGGACTGGCCATGTTGTTCCAATGTCAAGTGTACGCTTGCCAAAAAGATTATCTTATGGAGAGCTCACACAGAGCAAATATTCACAAGGTGGTCAGAAAAAATGATACAAGGTCATCTCAAGGTATCTTTTTGAATGACTTGGGAGACACTGGCACAAGACTGCCCAGCATGGCATGCCCTTATCAGAGAAAGTGCTGTGCTTTATGAGCGAAACAGAATTGAATTAGCCCAAAGGAAATGTGAGTTGCACAAAATTAGAGAAGCCGCCTCAAATGTTCACATGGACTATTTGTGTCCAACTTGTGGAAAAGCATTCTGAGCTCATATTGGTCCAATCAGCCACAGTCAGACATATCGTAACTCTATTTTAACATAATGATGTCATTTTGGTCCTCTTGGATAATGAAGGACAACAATCAACCAATAATTATCAGTTTAGATTCTTGCAAGGGTGCTTTATCTGGTTGGATATCAAGTCACAGAAAAAGAGAAGTGCTTGATAAGGATAGAGTCATAATAGAAAAATATGCATCCCCCCCAAGAGATGTGAATCTCTCCTTTTCTAATCTGTGCTTTAATATCTAAGTATTACTAAAAAGTGGTGTTTTCCCCCACTAGACTACCCTTGTTATTAAAAATAAACACTTTCCTTTAAGAATTTCTTGATATTTTTCATTTGTATGTTACCTCAATTCCCCAAAATATAGCCTCCTACCCCATCTACCAGAAAGCTACTCCTTATTTAAAAAAATAATAGGGGAACAAAAGCCTTTCAGCAAAATTAACCAGCATATCAACTGACCCCCCCATTTCTATCTCACTCAAAATTTCCCCCTCTTTAGCAGTCCCTCCCTACTTCTGCAAAGAGGGAATGGATCACTATCTCCTTTACTTAGTGTAGCAAAATGATCTTAATAACAAATCCCTATTCTAAGGCATCTGAAAGTTAGCAGAAATAGAATTATTCCCACTCTACCAATGAAGTAAGTGAAAAGAAGGAAAGAGAACTCGCCAAGGTGATCTAGTGAAGTCTTGGCAGGGCCCAGAACCAAACCCAAACTCCAAATCTGGAGTTCTTTACACTATGCAAGGGAAAGAAATTGGGTCTTCTTTTACCTATTTTGGAAAGTAGACTCTTTGGGGATGTGTGTGTGTGTGGGAGGGACAACCTTGTCTTTGTTCTAGTTATCTCTTGTAGAGTTACCATTGTGGCCTGAGGGAAAATGTGATTGAGTGGACTGAAGTCTGGAGAAAACCTAAGCCAGTCTAATCCCTTCTCCCTCTACCAACTAGGTGATTTTGAGCTGGTTCATTCCCCATTCTGGACCTCAGTTTCCTTCCTATAAGTTCTAAAAATTTTCTAAATCTATAACCTCATTAGAAATGGAAAAGGGTTTTGGGGTGAAAACAAATTTAAATTTAAAAAGATCTGAAGAGATAGGGGACAGCTTGACCTTTGCCAAGTTGGTAAGCAGAAGAACAGATACGGAGAAGAAAAGGAACACAGAACTCGAGCAGACAAAGAATGCATAGCAGACCCTTCCTGAAGAGTAGAGACTAGGAGCTCCAGGAGAAAAGTTCTGGTCCTTCAAAGAATGACCTAGATGCCCCAGTGTGTGTCAGGTGAGCTGTCACACAAAAGGGGGCAGGTGGTGACTCCCCAGCTGAGGAGAACAGAGGGAGAAAAGAGAACTCTGTTGTCATCCATGGACATGTGTCTAGGCCATGGCAGGAAACCTGAAATTTGTCAAACTTGCTAACTATGCTGCATCTCCTGTGATCCAAATGATACTTCCAGAAGCAATTTAGATACCATTGCTAAGGAACAGAGTGCTGGGGAAAAAGCCAAAGATCCCCCAAGGGAGAGATGGCATTTTCATCATTATTGCTGATTAAAGGTGAAAAAAAAAAAACCTTTCCCAAGAGAAAGGCTTATTTGTGAAATGGATAGTTGATTTAGTAGATGGCGTCTGAGAAGGGTGTATGGGATTCATCAAGGGAGTTCCCTAACCAGTCAATGGATTAACTAACATTCATTAAAAACCTACTATATATGTTTGGAACTTTGCTAGGCCTTGCAGGTACAATGATGTAATTAGGTTCTCAATTAACAGAAGCATTTTCTCAACTCTTAATGGTGGAGAGTGCTAAGCTGGAAATGACAATGGGCACTTGCATTAGGGGTGGAGTTGGTGCTAGAATTTTGGGAGAGAAACAGGTAGATTGCAATACAGTCTTTGGGAGAGACACACACAAAAAACTTCAGAAGCAACGAACGAAGAGGGAAAGCTCAAACCAAGGGTAGGGAAAGGTTGAAATCTCAGGGGAGGCAAGCTGGAAATCAAGGGCATGTTGAGAACCAAACTCTATCAAATGTCTGCAGGTTCCAAAGTTTCCCCCTCCCTCCCCATATGTTTCTCACTTGGAGGGTCCATTGCATCATGAGTGTCTCTCACAGGGAAACTTTGGCCCCAACCCAGCCTATTCCTTATGCTGGTGATAAGGATTAGGTGGAGCTCAGCATTTCCTTCAAGAGACACCTTTTCTTTTGCATCTAGGACTGCTCCCAAAATTCTCTGAGCTTGGTAGGAAGCCAGGTTACAAATACAACAAACAAACCATTCCCAACTCCTTTCAAGGCATGTCATTTTGTTGTCCTTTCTTTGGTGTGGGAAGGTCCCAACAGAAAACATTGTCCCAGTGTAGAACACTACTTGCCCCGCAGTTTAGTAAGAGAGCCACCTATGGGATAGAGAGATTAAGAGATTTGTGTAGGACTACACAGCCAAGGACTTGAATCCAGGTCTTCCTGACTGCAAAGAGTGCTCTTAATCTACTCTGCCTGGGTTGAATTTTTATTTAGAAATTTGATTACTCTCTTCAATTGATAAATGGTCAAAAGTTATGAACAGACAATTCTCAGATGAAATTAAAACTATTTCTTATCATATGAAAAGGTGCTACAAATCACTATTGATCGGAGAAATGAAAATTAAGACAACTCTGAGACACCATTACACACCTGTCAGATTGGCTAAGGTGACAGGAAAAGATAGAGATGAATGTTGGAGGGGATGTGGGAAAACTGGGACACTGATACATTGTTGGTGGAATTGTGAACAGATCCAGCCATTCTGGAGAGCAATTTGGATGCTCAAAAAGTTATCAGGCTGTGCATACCCTTCGACCCAGCAGTAAGTATTTCTATTGGGCCTATATCCCAAAGAGATCTTAAAGGAAGGAAAGGGCCCCACATGTGCAAGAATGTTTGTGGCAGCCCTTTTTGTAGTGGCTAGAAACTGGAAACTGAATGGATGTCCATCAATTGGAGAACGGTTGAATAAGTTATGGGATATGAATGTTATGGAATATTATTGTTCTGTAAGAAACTACCAGCAGGATGATTTCAGAGAGGCCTGGAGAGACTTGCATGGACTGATGCTGAGTGAAATGAGCAGAACCAGGAGATCATTGATCATGGCAACAAGAAGACTATGTGACGATCAATTCTGATGGACGTGGTTCTCTTCAACAATGAGATGTTTCAAATCAGTTCCAATTGTTCAGTGATGAAGAAAGCCATCTACATCCAGAGAGAGAAAGAGAGATCTGAATGTGGACCACAACATAGAATTTTCATGCTTTCTGTTGATGTTTGCTTGCATTGTTTTCCTTCTCAGGTTTTTTTTTTTCTTGTAGATCAGATTTTTCTGTATACACATAAAAAAAGAAATTTAATTACTTTTTTCTGTGGAAGGTATTGAGTGTCCATTGATACCTTACAGCAGGTATTGATATCCTAGGTCCTGGTCCTCTAACGTGATTTAATTGGCTCAGCTGTTGGGGATCAGAACTACCTTTTTGTATTGAGTCCCCATGAAAAGGAAAATGATCCTTTGGCTCCTTTGATCTCTGTCTCCTTTTGGAGGATGCAAAGTATGGATCTGGGGCCATGGGAGAAGGGCAGGGTCCTCACTTCTATCAGCACTCTTTTGTAGTTAGATGGATGCATTGGGGCAGAGATTTTTGGGAATAGCCAGAGAGAGGGCCACAATTTTGAAATTTTGCAATTTCCAATTTCAACTTCCTGGTCTTGGAGGGGCAGTGATTCAATATCTTAGCAAAAAAGTAAAGAATCATAGTATTTCAGGGTTGTAAAAGATCTTAGTAGTGGAAGGAATTCATGTAGTCAAGAGGACTCTCCACAGCCTCAACCACAACTCTGGGAGATTCCCGGATTCAGCCTTCTAGAAGCAGGAATGGGGAGTTCCTGAAAGTGCCATCCTTTTAGAGAGAGAGAATTGCAATTGGTTCCTTCCAGTGTGATGTAGAAGGAAGAAATTAATTCTTACTGAGTAGATGGAAGTGTCAATGAACTCATTGCTCTGAAGACTCAGTCTTGGAAATCTCCAACTTGGGGTTGCTAGAGAGCCAACTCTGAGGGTGATAGTTCTGTAGATTCATTATGTAAATTAAGGAATTTCCCTGATCAACCTCTGCCATATGATTTTTATTTTTGTTCCACAGCTTGAGTTTGAATTAGTCAGTTCAATAAGCATTTATTAAGCTCTTATTTTATATCAGGCAATGGACTAAGGGATGGGGATACAAAGAAAGGTAAAAAGCTGCAATCCCTGATTTTAAGTAGCTCACATTTTAATAGGGGAGGAAAGGAAGCCTGATGTAAATGCCTAGATATGACCAAGATATATAAAGAATAAATAAAAATAGTTTAAAAGGAAAAGGCATCAGCTTCTGGGGTGTGGGAGGGTAGACTTTGGGCTAATTCTTGAAGGAAGCTGGGAAATTAAGAGGGGGAAATGAAGGGACAGAGCATTTCATATATGGAGGACAGCTGGTGCAAAACTGTGCAGAGTTGAGGGGATGATGCTGTTATTTATCCTTTGTTTTAAAATTTTTTTAATAAGTTTTTATTTTCAAAATACATGCAAAGATAGTTTTCAACATTTCCCCTTGCAAAACTTTGTGCTCCAATTTTTTCTCCTCCCTTCCCCCCACCCCCTCCCCTAGATGGCAAGTAATCCCATATAGGTTAAACATGTGTATTTTTTTCTAAACACATTTCTACTTTGATCATTCTGCATGAGAAAAATCAGATCAAAAAGGAAAAAAAATGAGAAGGAAAAAACAGTGCAAACAACAACACAAAAGGTGAAGATACTCTATTGAGATTCACATTCAGTCCCATAGTTCTCTCTGGATGCAGATGGCTCTATCACAAGTCTATTGCAATTGGCCCGAATCATCTCATTGTTGAAGAGAGCCATGTCCATCAGAATTGATCATCGTATAATCTTGTTGTGACTCTGTACAATGTTCTCTTGGTTTTAGTCACTTCACTCAGCATCAGTTCGTGTAAGTCTCTCCAGATCTTTTTGAAATCATCCTGCTGGTTGTTTCTTCTAGAACAATAATATTCCATAACGCTCATATACCATAACTTACTCAGCCATTCTCCAATTGATGGGCATCCACTCAGTTTCCAGTAGTTTTGCTACTACAAAAAGGGTTGCTACAAACATTTTTGCACATGTGGGTCCTTTTCTCTTTTTTACGATTTCTTTGGGATACAGACCTAGTAGAGACACTGCTGATCAAAGGTTATGCATAGTTTGATAGCCCTTTGGACATAGTTACAAATTGCTCTCCAGAATGGTTGGATCAGTTCACAATTCCACCAACAATATATGTGTCTCAGTTTTCTCACATCCACTCCAACATTTTACATTATCTTTTCCTGTCATTTTGTCTAACCTGAGAGGTGTATAGTGGTACCTCAGAGTTGCCTTAATTTGTATTTCTGTGATTAATCATGTTTTAGATCATTTTTTCATATGACTAGAAATGGCTTTAATTTCTTCATCTGAAAATTGTATCATAAATCTGAGTCAATTCTCTATATACTTTAGAAATGAGGATTTTGGGGCAGCTAGGTGGCGCAGTGGATAGAGCACCAGCCCTGAAGTCAGGAGGACCTGAGTTCAAATCTGGTCTCAGACACTTAACATTCCCTAGCTGTGTGAGCCTGGGCAAGTCACTTAACCCCATTTGCCTCAGCAAAAAAAAAAAAAAAAAAAAAATGAGGATTTTATCAGAGCCCTCGGATGTAAATTTCCCCCTCTCATCCTTTGTTCTTGAAGAGAAGTAATAACATCACAGGATGATAACTTGACTTGTGTGTGAACTGGATTTAAATGAGACAGAGAAGTTCAAGGCATCAGTAAAGTCCAGTGGCAGGACAAAGATGGAGTTGTTTGAGGAGGTACAAGTAAGCTAATTTACCAAATCATAAAGTAGATAAATGAAGGGGATATAAATGAAAGAAGACTGGATAAGAAGGAATAGGTCAATTTAGGAAGAGCCTTAAGTGCTTCATATTTAAAGAGTTCATATTTTATCCTGGAGGTAAAGAGGGAGCAAGTACAATTCACTGAGAGGCAGTTAGGTAGTGCCATAGTGGATAGAGTGCCTCATCTTCCTGAGATTTGTGAATTTTGGTAAGTCACTTCACCCTGTTTGCCTCAGTTTCCTCATCTGTAAAATGGAGGAAGAAATGGCAAACCAATCCAATATCTTTTCTAAGAAAACCCCAGTGGGATCACAGAGAATAAGATATAACCGAAATGACTGAACCACAAGAGAACTCACTGAGAAGAGGGATGATGTGGGCAGACCTTTGCTTTAGAAAAATCATTTTGGCAGTTGAGTGAAAGATGGATTGGAGTTGGGAGAGATTTGAGGCAGGGATATCAGTTAAGAAGAGATGGTAGTTGTGAGGGTTTGTGCTGGGAGATCTGTTTGATATAATGTGAGGTTGGGAACAAGATTTTAATAACGAGTTTGATTCGTGGGGTGAGAATGAGGACTCAAGTTTGACATTAGAATGGACCAGGCTCATTTAATTTTTATCTTGGGAGACTGAAAAATTGTCAGATATGCTTTGCTGGGCCACTCAGAATAATCAGTGAAATACTATGAAGAATGGGAGAAGAGCAAAGATTTCTTGGGTTTTCCAAAAAAAAGGAAGAAAATGAAATCTTTGAATTATAGGCCATCAAACAAGACTTCTATTCTTGGCAAAATTCTGGAAAGGAAGGTTAGTGAACTTCTGGGAAAAGGCATCATGACCCCAGGTGGCCAGCCATGGTTTCTTCCTCAAAGAAACCTTATTTCCTTTTTTGAAAGGGTTACTAGACTAGATCAAAGGAAAGCCCAGTTTAAATAATGAATTTAAATATTCATTTGACAAAGTTTCTTTTAATGTTCTTTTTTTTTTGAAAATAGTCAAATTTAATGACAATTGTAATCTAGTGTTCGATAAACCCAAAGACCCCAGTTTTGGGGATAAAAACTCACTATTTGACAAAAACTGCTGGGATAATTGGAAACTAGTCTGGAAGAAATTAGGCATTGACCCACACCTAACACCATATACCAAGATAAGGTCAAAATGGATTCATGATCTAGGCATAAAGAATGATATTATAAACAAATTAGAACAATGTAGGATGGTTTACCTCTCAGACCTGTGGAGGGGGAAGGAATTTGTGACCAAAGAAGAACTAGAGGTCATCATTAATCACAAAATAGATAAGTTTGACTATATCAAGTTGAAAAGTTTTTGTACAAACAAAATGAATGCAGACAAGATTAGAAGGGTAGCAGTAAACTGGGAAAATATTTTTACATCCAAAGGTTCTGATAAAGGCCTCATTTCTAAAATATATAGAGAATTGACTCAAATATATAAGAATTCAAGCCATTCTCCAATTGACAAATGGTCAAAAGATATGAACAGACAATTTTCAGACGAAGAAATTGAAACTATTTCCGGTCACATGAAAAGGTGCTCCAAGTCACTATTGATCAGAGAAATGCAAATTAAGACAACTCTGAGATACCACTACACACCTGTCAGATTGGCTAAAATGACAGGAAATGATAATGATAGCTGTTGGAGGGGATGTGGGAAAACTGGGACACTGATACATTGTTGGTGGAACTGTGAACGGATCCAACCATTCTGGAGAGCAATTTGGAGCTATGCTCAAAGAGTTATTAAACAGTGCATACCCTTTGACCCAGCAGTGTTTCTACTGGGCCTATATCCCAAAGAGATTTTTAAGGAGGGAAAGGGACCCACATGTGCAAAAATGTTTGTGGCAGCCCTTTTTGTAGTGGCAAGAAACTGGAAATTGAAAAGATGCCCATCAATTGGAGAATGACTGAATAAATTATGGTATATGAATGTTATGGAATACTATTGTTCTGTAAGAAATGACCAACAGGAGGATTTCAGAGAGGATTGGAGAGACTTGCATGAACTGATGCTGAGTGAAATCAGCAGAACCAGGAGAACATTATACACAGCAACAAGACTATACGATGATCAATTTTGATGGACATGGTTCTCTTCAACAATGATGTGATTCAAACCAGTTGTGCTGCGAAGAAGATAGTCATATACATCCAGAGAGAGGCCTGTGGGAACTGAGAGTGAACCACAACACAGCATTTTAACGCTTTCTGTGAATATTTCCATGCATTCTGTTTTCCTTCTTAGGTTGTTTTTTTTCTTCTTCTCTTTCTAGATCTGATGTTTCTTGTGCAGTAAGATAACTGTATAGATATGTATACATGTATTGTATTTGTCATATAATTTATCCTATCTAGCATGTATTAGATTACCTGTCATCTAGGGGTGGGGGGGGGAGGGAAAGGAAAAGCTTTGGAAAAAAAAGTTTTTTTTTTTGCAAAGGTCAATGTTGAAAAGTCACTCATATGTTTTGCAAATAAAAAGCTTTATTAAAAAAAAAAGAAAATAGTCAAATTTTATTTTTTCTGATTGCACCTAAAAACTATATTTAACATTTGTGTTTGTTAAAAGTTTGTATTCTACATTCTTTCCTTTTCTTCTTACCCTTTCTCCTGCTTGAGAAGACAAGCAATTTGATATAGATTATACATGTGCAGTCATGCAAAACACATTTCCATATTAGCTAAATTGTGAAAGAAAACATAAACGAACAAAAAACCTGACCCAAGAAAAATGAATAAAAAAAGAATGCCTCGATCTGCCTTCAGACAAGCTGTTAGAAGAAGATACCAAACCTCTTGGGGAGGAGGAAGAGTGACCAGGAGATGTCTAAGAGATGGCCATCACAATAAACTGTATCCTAAAGGAGTTTGTTAACAATAGTCTAAGTGGGTAATGGAGAAAGAAAAGACTGGCGATGGTGAGGGCTGTATTTGAAGGAGGCAGAAGAGGGGAGAAGAAACAGTCCTTGGATCTCTCCTCTTCCTCCCACCATTTCCTTCCCAGTCCTCCTAATGCTGGGAGTGCCACGTAATGAGGTAAGGAGAAAGGGTGTCGTGGATCCCAAGAATATTTTTTGATGAGGGAAAGTATCATATAAATGCTAGTTGTTTCAAGGTTCTCTTCTCATTACCCTTCTCTGCCACCCAAGGGAAGAGCTTCTGTCTAGGGAAGGGTATTGCTCTTCCTCTTCCTCTTCTTCACTCTCACCCCGAAGAACTTTCCCCTGGTTTTCTCCAAGTCCCCTGAAGACTTGAACATCAGGTTCCAGGAGAGTGAGTTGGGTACATCATCCCAAATCTATAAGCTTCGAATCCTGCCCCAGTGATGAGAGACACGGACAGAGAGAGTCGGCCTGACGTCACGTGGGGCTTGAGTCCCAATTGTGTGACAAAAGTTGTACTAGCCGTGTGACCTGCTCAAACCACCTCATCTCTCTGGAATTGGGAGGTCAGACTAGGTGACTCAATTTATCCCAGTTCAGCTCCGTTCCACTGCATTATTAATTTCTCACCGTGCTTTTGTAAAGTCTTGCCAGACCTAGATTTTGCCGGCCTGGATAGTTCTGTCAGTTCAGTGCTCAGTGGTGGATTACCACAGAACTAACAAAGTTGCCCACGCCCAACTCTGGGCACTTTTCCCCATGACCCATGACCACCTATCCTGCTTCATTTCCCATGGAGCCTCAAGTGTGTTTGTTTTCAGAATGGGAAGAACCCTCAGCAGGAGAAAGCCGGAGGAGTTAGGACAAGCCTGGGGGCAACAAGGGGATTCCAACTCAACTGACCTAGATGAAGAGAGCTGTTGGGGAAAGGAAGGTGGGTATCTCAGAGGAGGGAGTGGCAGCTCTGGGGTGAAGGAGGATGAGGGAGAATCAAGGGTCACACAGTGAAGGCTGGTGGGTTTGGTGACAAGGAGAGAGGCCAGATGGGCTGGAGCAGAGGGAGTATGGGGGCCACTGTTGCATCTCTGAGGTTCCCATGAAGTGGTTGCTTCTAGGGCAGATCTCCGAGGTTGCCTGAGCAGGAAAGGGACACTCAGGAAAGGCAGTAGTTGGGAGAGAGAGAGAAAGGGATATAAAGAACAGAGACCATGGGAGACAGACACAGAGGCAGGAAAAGGAGGAGAAAAGAAAAGGAGAGAAAGACAGAGACAGAAACAGAGACAGAGAAAAGAGAGAGAGAGGAGACAGCGAGAGAGACAGAGACAGAGACAGAGACAAAGAGAGAAAGAGACAGAGACAGAGAAAGAGAGAGGAAGTAGAGACATTCATAGAGACAGAAAGATACTTGGGCATATAGGGAGAGGCTGGTGAGAAATATTGTCAAGAAAAGACAAACACAGGGTGAACAAAGAGAGGGAGGGAGAAGGGCCAAGGAGAGAAGGGGCCAGCCCCCTCATGAAGCCTTTGGGCAGGCTATCTCCGCTCTCCTCATGCCTGAGCCTTGGTCCCTCCGGACCTTGGGGCCCAGGCCCCCTCAGTTGTTGTGTTCCCTGGGGGATCTGGTTTCTGCTAATCCCAAGACATTTGAGCCAGGGGCAGCATTGCCCCACTGGCCTCCCAGGTTCTCAGAGCAAACACCCAAAGGGCGTGCCATCCCTCCCTGCCCAGACCTGCATCCCAGGTCAAGTTCTTTCTCCCCACCCCAGTGGAAATCTTCTGAAACAAAGAATAAGTAGCTTAAATCCAGCCCATGGGCAACCTATCTCTTTCTCCAGCCCCACCTAGGCATCCCTGCTGGTTCTGAGACCTCCCCAATGGTTCTCCTCCCTCGGGTCTCGGCTCACCACTGACAGAGTGTCAGGTCCTGACTATGGGCCGGTTTGGTTCTGTGACTTTGCCCCTCATTTTTAACATCTGGAGGAAAGACCTTCAAGCTTAGGTTCTCCCCACAAAAGTCCTTCTAGCTCCTGAACCTAGAGGCTCAAGGAAATCACAAAGGGGGAAAAAAGGCATTTATTAAGTCCTTACTATGTGCCAAGTTCTTTACAAATCACTCATTTGATCCTCACAACTCTGGGAAGTAAGTGCCATTATCATCCAATTGTACAGTTGAGGAAACTGAGGCAGACCAAAGTTAAGTGACTTCCAAAATCAGGCCTTCCTGACTCCAGGACTGGCACTTTATCTACCTAGCTGCCTCAAGGAAAACTCTCTTACTTAGAAGGCAGTGGAATAAGTGCTGATTTGAGTGGCAAGAGGTCTTGTCCTAGTCCTGCTAATTAGGAAAAGAGACTGTCCCTTGCTAATTAGGAAGAGATTGTCCCCTCCTGCTTTCCACTTCTTACCTGCTCAGTCTTGAGTAAATCCCTTCTCTCTGGGAGAGGAGTCAGACTAGAAGGCTCCTTTCTGCAACAGGTCCCATGAACTAATAATAATGATAGGTACTGGGGCAGCTAGGTGTCGCAGTGGATAGAGCACCAGCCCTGAAGTCAGGAGGACCTGAGTTCAAATCTGGTCTCAGACACTTAACACTTCCTGGCTGTGTGACCCTGGGCAAGTCATTTAACCCCAATTGCCTCAGCAAAAAGCAAAAAAAAAAATAAAAATGATAGGTACCATTTATATAGTGCTTTAGGGTCCTCACAACAGCTCTAGGAAGGAGGTGGTATTATTGTACCCATTTTATGGATGGAGAAACTAAGAAAGCTAGGTTAAATGACTTGCCTGGGGTTCCACAGCTAGGGGGTAGATTCAAACCTGTCTTCCTGACTCTAGGTCCAGTGAGCCACTATAACTGCCTATGAATCCAGTCTCACAACTGGGGCTCTGGGGCATCTGGGAGGGCCCTCCTTAGAGATCAAGCTGCAGGGCCAAATTCTGGAGAATTGCTCCAGATGACACCCCCCCAAAAACAATACCTGACTTCAGATGCGAAAGATGGCATTCTATAGAGGAAAGGGACCTGGGCTGGGCTGGACTGGGCCTTAAGATCCATAGAACCCAGCCCAAACGCTGCCCATTATGTAACCTGGATAAATCCCTCTCTTTGTCTGTCTGACCCTGGAGAAATAAGGGGTTAGATTAGCTTTTCACACTCTTAAGAACTGGAAAGAACCTCAGTGAACACCCGGTCCATCCCCTCACTTTACAGATGAAGAAACTTAGACTTAGCATATAATATAACATATATAACATGTATTAGACTACCTGCCATTTAGGGGTGGGGGTAGGGGGAAGGAGGGGGAAAATTGGGAACAAAATTTTTTTTTGCAAAGGTCAATGTAGAAAAATCACTCATATGTTCTGTAAATAAAAAGCTTTAATTTAAAAAAAAGAAAATTAGGAAGGGGAAGTCACTTGTGCAGTGACACAGTCAGTAGCAGAGTGTGGATTCAAATCTAGATCCTTGAACCTCCAAATCTCTAGAAGGAGGAATGGGACATGAGGTGGAGAGGGGGAAGGGATTGAGAGATGTAGTCCAGTGTCCCCTTATCCAGGAAGCTTTCCCAGGTTGTCCCAAGGAAGAGTAACCTTTCCTTCCATGCTTAGGGGAGGAGGCACAAATTATGTAATTCAGAGTGCCAGGCTTTGGGAAGCTTAATCCCAGGGGGATTCAGGTTTCAGATAAGGCTGATCTCTGATGAATATATAACTGGGGCTCCCAGGAGGCAGGGCACCCCCTTCTCCAGGCACCATGGAGTTTGGTGGTATTATTACTCTTTTCTTGGCTCTCTGTGCTCCCTGCCTTGCCATCCTCATTGCCTGGAAGCGCATGCACAAAGCAGGCAAGCTGCCCCCAGGGCCCACTCCTCTACCCTTCCTGGGCAACCTACTGCAGGTCCGCACCGATGCTACATTTCAGTCTTTCCTGGAGGTGAGTCTGCCCACCTTCTCTCATGTAGTGCCAGGGCTGGAGAATCTTAGAATCCTGGATGCTAGAACCAGAATCCTAGACTTGTAATACCATGGAGGAAATTACAGAACGTTAACACCAGAGGCTTACTTAGACTTAAACCCTAAGATCTGGAAGTGACTTTAGAAATTATCCAGTCCATTGCCCTCATTAGCGAAACAGAGTCCAAGAGATGAGAACTTGGACGAAACCCAGTTCTCCTAACCAGGGCGTCTTCCATCTACTGTATTTCCCGCCCTCATCTTAAGGGCTATCTCCTGGACACCTTCCTACCTTGTCCATGAGACAGTTTCAGAAATATGAGCCGGGACTCTTTGTTTCTCACTCCCTCCTCCCACTCCTCAGCTCAGTAAGAAGTATGGACCTGTCTTTACTGTCTACATGGGTCCTCGAAGAGTAGTCGTGCTGTGTGGCCACGAGGCAGTGAAGGAGGCACTGGTGGACCAGGCGGAGGAGTTCAGCGGCCGCGGGGAGTTGGCTTCCATTGACCGGAACTTCCAGGGTCATGGTGAGAGATCCCACTTTTATAAAGTATCTTGATTGGCAAGTGGTTATGCTCCCCACAATTAATCTATAGCTCAATATAAGGTGCAGTCTTTCTAGAACCAAGAGAAAATTGGCCAGCACCCTAGAACTAGAGTTTCCTTCATTGAGGTTGGGTAGAAATCTTTTGATGGGGTGGGAGCAGGCATGAGAGCGTAAGACTTAGAAATGGGGAGGAGCTTTGCTGCGCCACCTTCCAACACTGGACATTTTCTTTCATTTCATTTAATTTTCCATTCCAGATTTGCTCCATCCCCCACTGACTCCGTCACCCTTTGAGAAAGGGAGAAATACAAAATAAGGCTGGACATTTTTCTTAGTTGTTTCCCATGCCTAGAATGTTCTGCTTCCTCATCTCTGCCTCCTGGCTTCCCTAAAAGTTCCGCTTTCAGGAAGAAGCCTATCCTGATCCTTCTTAATCTCACTGCCTACCATCTGGGACCATCCCTAACTTATTGCATCTCTGCCTCAGTTGGACATGGAGTTTGCATGATTAGACTGAGCTCCTTGACAACTATCTTTTGTCTTGTATCCCCATTGCTGAGCACAGTACCAAGTATATGAGAGGTACTTAAGAAATGCTCTTAGAGGTGTCCAATTCCAGTTGGTATGACACACACAACTTCCCAAACCAGGTTAAAATGTTAATTAACAAAATAAGATAAAATAAATAAAATTATTCTCTCCTACCTCTCTCCCTTCCTTCCTTCCTTCCTTCCTTCCTTCCTTCCTTCCTTCCTTCCTTCCTTCCTTCCTTCCTTCCTTCCTTCCTTCCCTCCTTCCCTTCCCTTCCCTCCTTCCCTCCTTCCTTCCTTCCTTCCTT